>JAQNDB010000647.1:33497-73282 GCA_029204045.2 Tillandsia leiboldiana | reverse complement strand
GTCTGTGAATGATTCATTTTCTGCCATGAAATAGAGTCAAACTTGCTCGAGAAGCATTTGCAGTTTCTGAATCTTCACAAGGTTAGTTCCCTCATGTGGTAACGGAAGAACATCCCTATTTCTTTCGCAGTCCACATGCCGAACGCGAGAGAACTCAGTTTTGAGACAGCATTAAATAGAGCTTAATCCCTTTGCCCTTGTAAGAAGGAAACATTTATCTCGTTCCGTGGTCCATTTCGACCTAGTTTTGATGTGCAACATCAGCAATTTCATTGATTAGACCATCCGATTCATTGATTGCCACAGCCCGTTCGTGGCGATGGAATTAAAAGGGCTTTCATCCGTACGTTCCAGTACGCATAATTATGTTCCTCGAAGAACGAGGGGTCTGTGCATGTTTCCACTTCAACCTTGTTTACACCCAATTCCCACTCTGATACCACTTGTTGGGTTATCTGTATAATTTGGGATCTAAATAGGGAAAAAAACACCTAGAGGGGGGTGAATATGGTTAGAACAATAAACACTCAAAAATCTTTGCGTATATGAAACCCAATGCTGACGGAATACTACCGCAGAGATTTTTTACGTGTAAAACTCCAAACCAGAGTAAAAAAAACCACGGACCCGATAAAACGTTAATCCACTAGAATTACCCCGTACAGGTGATAATACCGTCGCTCACAATACGACTCAATGCCTTTTCCAATACGTCTCCATATTGATCTTCTCTCCGCTCGCCTCCGCAACGCTTCCCCGCATCCCATTTGCGTCCAACGCCGATTCACGATTTGCGTCCAACGCCGAATCCACGTCCAACGTCGATCCACTACGTCTGACCGAATCCACGGTCTTCACCCAGTAGCACACTTCGAATCCATGAACTGTACCTCGCTCCGAATCCACGAGAGCGGTTGTACCTTGAAATCCACAAGGCCAAACGCGAGTCCACGCGCCGATTTGGGATAATCGTTGATTTTTTGGGTGGTGATGATCCGCCGATACTTAGATTAGAAATAGATCGGAAATATACCTTCTAAGTTATTCATTGATTTGATTCTACTCAGAATGCGAGTATGAAAACCTAGAATCAATCAATCAATATAGATGAAGAAACTAAGATTAAATCTAGTATTTCCTTTCTTCTCTATTGTGTATCTTAGGCCGTATATAGATTATATTTGATTATGACGTCTTTTTTGGTTAGCCCTAGAAAGAATCATAGGGTCTATTTTATAGGTTAGACCCTTGGAAAAAGATAAGAATCGAAACTAACCTTTTCTGGAATTTTACAGGACGGCGATCCGGATCGGAGTTCGGGCGATCCGGATTGCAGTAGCGAGAAAGACAGTTTCCAGAAAAACGAAGTTCTGGATCCGGATCGAAGGGGCTGATCCGGATCGTTCATGACATTTCACCAAACACCAGTGTTCGGGATCCGATTGAAGAACAAGATCCGGATCGTTCATACAATTCAGTAAGAACCAGTGGTTCGGGATCCGGATCAAGGAAGGCTACGATCCGGATTGCAGTTGCGTATGAACTAAACCCTTCGGGATCCGCTTGTGGAATATCTGTCCGGATCCTGACATGTCCTATGTCCAGTTTTTGATTTTTATGCAATTATAAGTTCATCCAGTGTTTCTACACTATAAGAAGTATTCGGATCACCAAAGATAATTAGTTAAACATACCTGATCCTTTTGAATTCTTCTTTCTTGAGATTGGAGTTATATGATCCAACCTTCTTTACCTTCAATCTTCAAGACTTAACCGAATTCACGAAATACGCCAACTCAAAATCCGTACAATCTCCCCCTTTGGCGGTTTCGTGACAAAACATAAAGCCACTCAAGAAAATTCAAAAAGATATTTTGTTGCTATCACCATACAACAAAAGTTTACAATGAGATCCGAATAAAGATAGATACATGAGTTAAACTCCTAAAACAGACTCTAGACTTAGACATCTGTACTCTCTGCAAAAAATCATTCTTGACAAAAGAAATCGTTAGATACCTCAGGAATTTTATGTCATTCAAAAAACCATACACAGAGATGAAGTTTATACTCATTTATACTTATCATGACATTTATACATTCAGATATGTAATTAGATCATAATTAAAAACCAACATATCTTCTATGCAATCAAGATCCAATGTCACAAACTGTTTAGTAAACATCACCTTGTTAGTTATATTACATGCCAAAATAGTTAGTCGAATAGTAGTCGAGGCATGCATCAACCCATACAAAACAAAAGTTGAAGTTATACTTACCTTTCAAGTTGAGGTTATACTTACCTTTCAAGTTGCGTATGAACTAACACCCTTCGGATATCCGAGATTTGAATATCTGATCCGGATCCTGAACATGCCATGTCCAGTTTTGATTTTTATGCAATTACAAGTTCATCCAAGTGTTCTACACTATAAGAAGTATTCGGATCACCAAATATAATTAGTTAAACATACCTGATCCTTTTGAATTCTTCTTTCTTGAGATTGAGTTATATTATCCAACCTTCTTTACCTTCAATCTTCAAGACTTAACCGAATTCACGAAATACGCCAACTCAAATCCGTAACAGACTTGGACTCTGGAGAGGTTAGCACAGTTATACCTGGACGAGATTGTGAGACTACACGGGGTGCCAGCGTCGATGTGTCTGATAGGGACCCAGGTTCCTTCACAGTTTTGGAGGAGCTTGCAGACACCTTGGGACCCAGCTTCATTTAGCACCGCCTTTCACCCACACTGACGGACAGTCCGAGCGGACCATTCAGACACTAGAGGATATGTTGAGAGCTTGTGTCCTGAGCTTTAGCGGCAGCTGGGATCGACATTTGAGACTAGCGGAGTTTGCTTATAACATAGCTTCCAGGCGAGCATTCAGATGGTGCCGTATGAAGCATTGTATGGACGGAAATTGTCGATCGCCTTTATGTTGGAGTGACGTGGGTGAAAGGATACCTTGGGGCCAGATTTCTTTTGGAGACCGAGGAAAAGGTTAAGGTATTCGGCGCCATTTAGTGACTGCACGAGACCGACAGAGAAGCTACCCGATAGGAGGCGGCGAGACTTAGAGTTTCGGGTTGGAGATCATGTCTTTCTGAAAGTCTCGCCATCTCGAGGGATACGCCGCTTTGGAGTGCGCGGGAAGCTGAGCCCGCGTTTTAATGGACCGTTTGAGGTATTGGAGCGCATTGGACCTGTCGCCTATCGAGTTGCGCTAACCACCGCGGTTGGCGGGTACTCATGACGTATTCCATGTATCTGTTTTGAGGAGGTATGTGTATGATCCCTCGCACATATTGACTTCACATCTTTGGAGTTGGACGAGGAGATGCACTTTCAGGAGCACCGGTGCGGATTCTTGCTCGGGAGACGAGAGAATTACGCAATCAGGTTATACCTTTTTGTGAAGGTCTTATGGAGCCACCACGATGAGAGGGAGGCCACTTGGGAGCTTGAGGATGAGCTGAGGATTTCTTGCCCATATCTGTTTGAGACACCCTCCTGAGTTTTCAGTCCCAGTTTGGTTCGATGACGAAACCTTTTTAAGGGGGGAAGAGTGTAGAGTACGGGATTACATCGAGCACCGACTCCGCAGGTATTTACAAAAAAACTTGAAAATTCTTGGAACATGTGTATTTTATATTTACAGCGTGGTTCGGTGGTTTCAGATTGTGGCGGAAGCCTCCTGGGAGAAAAGTGAGTCGGCGGCGCGGGTTGAAGCTTGCTGCAAGGTTTCGGGTGTGGCTGGGCAATTGAGTTCCGGAACAGGATGCTGTGTTCCCGAACAGGCCATTGTGTTCCAGAACACAGCATGGGGTTCCGGAACAGGGCCTGGTGTTCCGGAACTGGCCTATTGATTCCGGAACACAGGCAGCAGGTTGCGTTTTGGAGTGCTGACTTGGCTTTTTAGAAGGGTATTAATGTAAATTCATATTCTTGTTGCTTTAACCCTACACTTTGTTAAGGAATTTGTTTTGGCGCATTTCGTGAAAGTATTAAATCTTGAAGATTGAAGATAAAGAAGTTTGGATCATAAACTCAATCTCAAGAAAGAAGAATTCAAAAAGGATCAGGTATGTTTAACTAATTATTTTTGGTGATCTGAATACTTCTTATAGTGTAGAAACACTTGGATGATTTTTAATTGCATAAAAATCAAAACTGGACATGGGACAGTTCAGGATCCGGATCAGACAAGACAATCCGGATCTCGAAGGGTGTTGATTCATACGCAAATCCAATCCGGATCATAGCCATTTCTGATCCGGATCCCGAACATTGGTTTTTGCTAAAAAGTATGAACAGTCCGGATCGGGCATTTCAATCGGATCCCGAACATTGGTTTCTACTGAAAAGTATGAACGATCCGGATCAGGCATTTCAATTCGGATCCCGAACCTTTGTTTTTCTGGAAATTGGCTGTTTCGTTACGGCAGTCCGGATCGCAGTAAATCCGATCCGGATCGTCGTCCTGTAAAATTCCAGAAAAGGTTAGTTTTTGATTCTTATCTTCTTCCAATAGTTTCTAACCTATAAATAGACCCTATGATTCTTTTTCTAGGGTAAGCCGTGTAAGCCGTATAGGCCACAAAAATCAAAAGACGGCCACAAAAAGAAAAATCCACCTTTAGAGAAGAAAGGAAATTAATAGATCTAATTCTATGTTTCTTCATCTATATTAATTAATTTGATTCTAGGTTTTCATACTCAGATTTTGAGTAGAATCAAATTAATGAATACTTAGATGGTATTTCCGATCTATTTCTAATCTAAGTATTCGGCGGATCATCACCACCCAAAAAATAACGATTTCTCCAAATCGGCACGTGGACTCGCGTGGCCTTGTGGATTCAAGGTGCTACCGCTCTCGTGGATTCGGAGCGAGGTACGTTCGTGATTCGAGACGTGCTACTCGGTGAAGACCGTGGATTCGGTCAGACGTCGTGGATTCGGCGTTGGACGCTAATCGTGGATTCGATCAGCGTTGCGGAGCGAGCGGAGAAGATCAACTAGGAGCGTATGGAAAAAGGTTGAGTCGTCTGTGAGTACGGTATATCACCTTTGTACGTGTTATAATTCTAGTGGATTTCACCGTGTTATCGGTCCCGTGGTTTTTTACTCCGGTTTGGAGTTTTCCCACGTAAAAATCTTGCGTGTTATTTTTATTTCCGCATTGGGTTTTATTGCGCAATGATTTTTGAGTGTTTAAACGTTTACACCTATTCACCCCCCTCTAGGTGTTTTTTCCTCTATTTAGATCATTATTAATATAACCCGACAGGTGGTATCAGAGAGGGAATAGGGTTGTAAACAATGGCTGAAGGTGGAAACATCAACAGACCTCCGTTCTTCGATGGAACAAATTATGCGTACTGGAAAGTGCGGATGAAAGCCTTTTTAATTTTCATCGACGAACGGGTGTGGCAATCTATCGAGTTAGGATGGTCAAATCCAACTGAAGTTATTGTTGATGTTCACACCATCAAACCTAGGTCGAAATGGACCAAGGAAGAGATAGACTTATCTTCTTAGAATGGCAAAGGAATCAATGCTTTATTTAATGCCTTGTCTCAAACTGAATTCTCTCGCGTCTCAGCATGTGAGACTGCGAAAGAAATCTGGGATGTTCTTCAAGTTACACATGAGGGAACTAACCTTGTGAAGATTCAAAAGCTGCAAATGCTTACGAGCAGATTTGACTCTATTTTCATGGCAGAAAATGAATCATTCACAGACTACTATACACGATTGCAAGACATCGTAAACACATGTGCTAACTTGGGAGAGAAGATTCCAGAATTTAAAATTGTAAGAAAGATCTTAAGAACTCTTCCTGAAAGATTTCATTCCAAGGTTACGGCCATTGAAACTATTAAACACCCGGACGAAATCCGTGTAGAAGAATTAGTTGGTTCATTACAAACATATGAAATGACATTTCCTACTAACTATTCTTCTGGAAAAGCATCTACTTCTAAGTCTTCAGGTTTTGCGTTGAAAACTACAAAAGAAGAAGACGCGGATTCATACTCCTCAGGCGATGACGAGAACCTATCTATGGAGGACTTTGAGAAGCAGCTTGCTCTCTTGACAATAAATTTTTGTCGAAACTTTCGAAGGGGTAATTCAAGTAAAACTTCATCCTCCGGAAAGTGGAAGAAAGGCAAAGATTTTTCAAGTCAAAAGTCAAGAAAGCAAGAAAGTTTTTCGAATGATAAGAAAAGCTCAGAAGGACAAGTCCAATGCTTCAAGTGCCGAGGATACGGCCATATCTCAACGGAGTGTCCAAATAAGAATCCGTCCAAGAAGAAGGCGATGCAAGCCGTCACTTGGGATGACACCTCAACGACAAATGAGTCATCTTCAAGTGATGAAGAGACTAACGCAACGGCGTTCCACGCGTCCACATCTTCACCGTTCATATGCTTAATGGCAAGTACATCTGAGTCATTGTCCAACTCCTCCCAAGTTGAAAAGAATGCAACGGACGATGAATCGGATAATTCTGAAGGTGAAGATTTTGCTCTAGCCTACCACAGACTTTTGAAGGATTCAAAGAAACTGGCTAAGCAAAACAAGGGGTTGAGAGGGAGATTGCAGGATCTCGAAGAAGAAGTAAAAAGGGTAACTTCTCTCTCGACCGGTCTTGAAGTGGAAAGGGATAACCTGATAAAAGCAAATGCTTCACTTCAAGAGAAAAATGAGCATTTCGAGAAGATACATGTAACGATGATTGACAAAGCTGGATACTTCTTGAAGCTCTACACCGAGGCCCGACAAGAAAAAGTGGAGATGACAAAGACTATTTTCCAACTCAAGAATGATTTAAAGAGATTCTCTTCTGGAAGGAGCAAGTTGGATAAATTACTTGGTCTTGGTCAAACAAACTGATTCGGCCTCGGATACACTCAAACTGGAGACATTCCTAGTTCGAGTGGAACAGTTTTTGTGCCCCAGCCGGTAACTCCTCCTCCGACGACGGAATTCTCAGCATACAACGACAACAACCCTACCTCACCCTCTTCGGGATCGTCAAGAACAAAGGTATGTTTTCGTTGTGGTTATGCAGGGCACATAAGAAGAAATTGCAAGAATGGAGCGCAAAGATCAAATCAAACACATCTTGCAACTACTACCAATGAGTTCACTTCCCGCAAATCAAAGAAGGATTTCTCAAAATGAAAGAACATTGGTAGTACATCAAACAAGACGACGACGTCAAGGAAAAGCGATGGATCAATCAAGACGCTTTCACCAAAGGTATCAACTTCACAATCATTTCCGACGTACTCCAAAACTCAAAAGGTTTGGGTACGCAAAGGTGAATTCTTCTTTCATCCTTGAATCACGTCGGTACCAAACGGCCCTTGGAATTACTGCATATGGATTTAATGGGGCCGGTTCGTCAACCATCTTTGGGAGGTAAATGGTATATTTTCCTTTTTGTTGATGATTTCTCTAGGTATTCATGGGTAACTTTTCTAAAAGAGAAAGCGGATACTTTCGACTCTTTTCATGAGGTTTGTCATCGTATTATGAATGAAAGAAATGAAAAGATCGTTCGTGTTCGAAGTGATAGAGGTGGAGAATTCATAAATTCTAAATTCATTGAGTTTTGTACTTCCAACGGAATAAAACATGAATTCTCAACACCCTATACACCTCAGCAGAATGGTGTTGTTGAGCGCAAAAACAGGGTTGTTCAAGAGATGGCACGTGTGATGCTTCATAGCCGGAATTTACCGTTATATTTATGGGCTGAAGCTGTGAACACCGCCGTCTATGTAATTAATCGAGTGTATTTGCGCCCTGGAACTTTAAATACACCATATGAGCTGTGGTTTAGTAGAAAACCAAACATCAAATATTTTCGTATCTTTGGGAGTCGATGTTTTATTCTGCGTGATCGCGAAAACCTCGGTAAGTTCGACTCTCGAAGCGACGAAGGGATTTTCATGGGTTATTCTACTAACAGTAGAGCATATCGGGTATTTAACTTGGAATCGAAAACGATGATAGAATCTATAAATGTTAAAGTAGATGAAGCTGTCCACTTTGCATCTGATAAATCTACCCTTGATATGTCTCTAGATGATGATACTCCTGTAAATGCATCTTCTCGTAATAACTCTTTCAATAAAGTTGATGCATCTAATGGTTCTTCAAGTTCATCTAATGTGCAGGAATTATCACATATACCTCCGACTACTCCATTACAGCAAACATTACGCATCTCCAAGGAACATCCAGAATCTAACATTATTGGAGACCCACAAGAAGGAGTTAGAACTCGGAGACAGTTGGTTTGTGGAGTCGCATGCTATGTCTCCATGATTGAACCAAAGAACATCGATGAAGCTCTTCAGGATGACTACTGATTGAAGCTATGCACGAAGAGCTCCATCAGTTCGAACAAAACAAAGTCTGGGAATTAACGAAGCCTCCGAAGCAACACAATGTGATTGGTACTAAATGGATTTTCAAGATTAAGAAAAACGAGGATGGTACCATCATCAGGAATAAAGCACGCTTAGTTGCTCAAGGCTACTCTCAAATAGAAGGTATAGACTTTGATGAAACATTCGCCCCGGTAGCTAGACTCGAGTCAATTCGTATTTTATTCGCTATTGCTTGTCATTTTAAAATCAAACTCTTTCAAATGGACGTCAAGAGCGCGTTTTTAAATGGGTTTTTAAATGAGAAAGTTTATGTGGCTCAACCGAAAGGTTTTGTAGACCGTAAACAACCTAACCATGTTTTTCGTTTGAAAAAGGCTCTTTACGGTCTAAAACAAGCACCGCGAGTATAGTACGAAAGGTTGACAAAGCACCTATTAGAAAAGGGCTATACTCGAGGGGGAGCTGACCGGACTCTCTTTGTGAAGCATTATCAGGATAATTTCATTGTGGCACAAATCTATGTCGATGACATTGTATTTGGGGCAACTAGAGACAATGATGCTTCTAAATTCGCTGAAACCATGGAAAGCGAATTTGAGATGTCAATGATGGGCGAATTGACTTACTTTCTTGGATTGCAAGTGAAACAAACTGAAGAAGGCATTCATTTATGTCAATCCAAGTATGCAAGGGAGTTGGTGAAGAAATTTGGATTAGAAGATTCTAAAGATTTTCCGACTCCTATGGGAACTAGCAATAAAGGATTAGGAAGTGAATCACTTAGTGAGAGTGTAGACGAGAAGCTTTATCGCAGCATGATTGGAAGTCTACTCTATCTTACAGCTAGTCGTCCGGATATATCCTTTAGTGTTGGGATTTGCGCGAGATATCAATCAGCACCAAAGGAGGTTCACCTGAAAGCGGTGAAAAGGATCATCCGGTACATCAAAGGAACTTTGAATTTCGAAATTTGGTATCCTATGGGAACAACGCTTGACATTATAGGATATTCAGATGCCGATTGGGCAGGATCTGTGGATGATCGGAAGAGCACGAGTGGTGCATGTTTTTATCTTGGCCATTGCCTTGTTGCATGGCATAGTAAAAAGCAAAACTGCATTGCACTCTCGACTGCCGAAGCAGAATATATTTCAGCAGGTAGTTGTTCAACCCAACTCATTTGGATGAAAAGCGTGTTGAGCGACTTCCGAATTTCAGCAACTTCGGTAACCATTCTTTGTGACAACACAAGTGCTATAAACATTTCTAAAAACCCTGTGTTGCACTCAAGAACAAAACACATTGAACTTAGATATCATTTTCTAAGAGAGCTAGTTAAATCAAATATTCTTCAAATTTCCTACATTTCAACTGAGGATCAATTAGCTGACATCTTAACAAAACCCTTGGATCTAAAACGATTTATTCATTTGCGTAAGGCAATTGGAATGCTTTCCTTGAAATAATTTCTTTTGAAATCATTGCTTAGGTTAGGTTTTCTTTTTTTGTGTTTTTGTTCATTATCTATGCTTAGACATAGAACATTAATTGAGCATGTGTATTATTGACTTTAATAGCATCCTTTCGTTCATTTAGAAATTTATTATGCTTTGGATATCATAATAATTCATTTGATGCAATGATCATTTATGTCAATTAAATCATCTTTGTTTTGATCAAAGTCAATTTCTCTCTCAAATGATCTCTTGGTTTAG
The DNA here is from genome assembly GCA_029204045.2 of Tillandsia leiboldiana. Classification (NCBI taxonomy): domain Eukaryota; kingdom Viridiplantae; phylum Streptophyta; class Magnoliopsida; order Poales; family Bromeliaceae; genus Tillandsia; species Tillandsia leiboldiana. The sequence goes on along the minus strand of JAQNDB010000647.1, from coordinate 63,147 downwards.
TTTTTATCTTATTTGACGGTTGTGTCGAGTATGAAATCGAGATCAATTTTTGGTTGAATACTTTATATTTTAAATAATTGATAGCCATTTGAGGGGGAGTTAATGAAAATTGTTATGCTCAAAAGATGTGGAAAGAGTTACATCCCAATGAGGAGTGTGAAAACTACCACCACATGGAGGAAAGAGCTACCACCTCGGTCGTCCGAGTACTGTGTGTCACGCCCCGGGGTCGAAACTGCGACCCGGGCTCGCCAACAGATCCGCCACCTATGCCAAACCCGCATAGGCGAAGCGTCCTACCTGCAAAAAGAGCTACAGCTAACAGATATCAGAGCTAAAAGATAAAACTGCTATAGAAATAAAATCAACCACTGTACAACTGAAGATAAAACAACAAGGTCCATCTCCCAAAAATGATAATCATACAATAACCTCGAGTACAAACTCATAGCTCAACAGGGAGATATCTCAAATGAAACATCAGTGTACCAGCTCTCAATACATCATATCCTCACTACATCAGTCTCTCAAAAGAGGAAATAAATACTAATCTACCGACTATACTGAAGATCTCCTCAAAGGGGGGGGGGTACCGCTACTCTCCAATGGGTCAGGATCTAGCTCGCTACTCCCTCACCGCGAACAGCAACCGCAGAAACGGCAACACCCGCCAAGACTCTGCAAAACAAGGGAGAGAAAGGACAAAAGGGGGAAAAACCCCCGACGGGCGTGAGAACTACGCAAAAAGGGAGTTCTCAGTGGGTATCGCCACTAGGCCCGACGATCTGCCCACCAAGACCACTAGAGGCAAAAGATAACTAATGCAGTAAAACTTAAAGAAGAAGCAGAAGACACTCTACAGCTACCATGCCTCTATCTGAATGCTCAGATGGGGAAACTCTGATAAATATATGCAACACTCGCACACGAGGTGCTCAATCGACCCAATCGAGCTGACTGCCACATCGGGTCCAGTCAAACCTGCGCCCACCTACAACCACCTACCGCTGACGGGCAGGAATTACGTAGGGCGTCCAAACGGACTAACTCGCTATTGAGTAGTGGCTCATGCAGGCTATAGTCATAATCCATGCTCTCTCTCTCAGAACGGATAGACTCAAGATGCTCAACCTCTCACACAATGGTCAAAGAACCCACAACGACCACGGGACCACCGTCACCCCGAACGGTTCCCAACAATACTAGCACTGGTCTAAACACAGCTACTAGACTCCACTCGGTCCCCCAGGCACGAGTGTGACAAGAAGTATCTGCCTGAATAAACCCAATCGATAGACCAGTAATCACTGGTACTGCCTGCTCTGCTGTCGAACTCCAGATCTCAATCGCGGGATACAGACCGACTTCGGACCGGTACGGTCGCATCCCAAAGTAAGTAACAGATCGGCATCGAACCGTCCGATCGCACACAAAAGTAAGTAACAGACTGGCATCGATCCGTCCAGTCGCACACTCCGGAGTGGCACTCGAGGGGAGCGACCCACACGAGTAAAGTAACTCTGTCATCAGTATCACAAGTATCTCTGTGTCGAGTATCACTGTATAGCAGGACTGGATCACGACTCTGATCAAAGTGGAAAAACTCGTCCACTAAAGGGGAACCCGATCCCTACACGGATACAACAGTAAATGATAAGTGGAAACTCCATCCACTAGAGGAAAGTCTAATACCCAATCTGATACATCAATAAATATCCGGTCAACCGCCCAATATCCGCGGTTGCCGCAATACCCTGCCGTCCATAACCAAAGTACTATAACCGACCTCCGGTCAACCGCCCAAAGTCTGCGGTCACCGCCAAAACCCTGCCAGCCGCAATCTAGCACAACCCGTCCCTGTCACCAATGTCCCTGCTACACTACCCCAGACCCCTGCTCGCACCTGAGCAACACAGACCGCCTGACTAACAAGAAGGAGAAAGGAATAACATGGTTTCTCCTAAGTCAAGTTCCAATATGTAGTGCAGCAGTAAAAGATGGCCTAACTATATGTCCATACACATATGTCCATACAAGCATGCATTTGTTCTCAAAGCAAAATAAAGAAAGATAAACCTCATGCCGAAATTAGCAATGACCATACCTGTCCATAATCCTCAATCCAAAACGGCTCCTCAGAGTAGAAACTGCACATAACTACATAATCCTATCCCAATGCATAAACCAGCCTCATAAAAGGTTATGTGCTAATATGGCATGATAATTAATCATATATGGTAACCTTGCCTTAGGTGGGCTTCCACTAATCACCAACATGAATATTTGATTATACCATTGTCATACTATGAGAAATTCACTTGCAATTTCCATAAAATCCTCACTGTTAAACTTACCGATCAATTCCAGCTATTGTACCGTACACCTGCATGCAATGCTAACATATGAAAATGTAGAGAACCGTCCACCGGTTCCGGGAATAAGGCACCCACCTGAAAAGCTGACTGTCCAAACCCCAACAGCTGAAAACACCAAATAACTCTAATCCCTTGCTCCAATAAGTTCAGCACGCCCGTAACACTCCTGGCACAATACAAAGTCCACTAATTACACTAGGCTCCCAAATATAGCACTTAAAACCACATACAACCTCAAATTCTGAACTGTTAAATTATCACCTGCAGATAGTGCCCAGAAAATTCCAATAAAAATATCACAGCAATCCTTGCGTCGATAGCTTCGAAACGGTACCTTGCACGCCCAAATCGGAGTTCGGTAAGTCAAGATAAAAATTCGGCAAGGGGGTACACTCATACAAAAATCTGTATTAAAACTGTACACTGTTCACTGAGAAAACAGTAATTTTCACCTCTGATGAAATCTCAGAAAAATCCAAGAAAAATACGAGCGCGTTCCTTGCGATCTGTAGATGAAAAAGTTGTATAAGCTCGTTTCCGGCTGACGCTTGTGCGCAAAGATATGGCCAAAATACCTCGATGTTGTCCCACAAAGCCAAACAGAAAAAGGGTCACAGTGTTGCCTCGGGATCCGTGCCAAAAACTCGCAACGGGAAAGCGCGATCAATACGAAAGATGAAGCCCTACCTCTTAGGAGTCTGTCGGCGCAAGAATCACAGAAAAAGGAGCTCGGGGTAGCCCAGGGGAGCCAAAACACTGCCGCTGCGCCGAAGAAGAACACTAGAAAGCAACATTGCGCCGCACCGTAAAATGGGGAACCTCGGGATTCGTGCCCCCAAAAATCCCAAAACTCTGCAGGACGGTCAAGGACTTGAAGATGAAAATCTTCCAAGAAGGGAGCTCGGGGAGATCTTGCAAGGGCTGAGAGAAAAAGAGCAGAAAAGAGGGCTCGGGCTGCCTATTTATAGGCTGAAGAAAACAATTGGGAAAATTCCCATCAAGTCCCAACTTCCGGGCGCCCGGTCCGGTCCGCCCGAATTCGGGCGCGCACAGTGCGGCCCGGCCCGCCAAGTTTCTGGCGCGCATAGTGCGGCCCGGTCCACCACACAGCCCAGTCCACTACTCCCCCGGGCCCCACTGCACCCGGTGCACCTGCGCCCGCAAATGGCGACGCGACACGTGGCCCGGCAACCCGTGCACCGCGCACGTCGCGCCGTGGACCGCGCACGTCGCGGCTGACCCGGGCCCGTACGGCCACCTGCCCCGCCGTACGGCCACCTGCCCCGGTCAACAACTCCACCGATTGCGTGGACCGGGAGCACAACACCGGACCAACTACCTCACGCCACGTGTCCACCCGGTCTACCGTGCACCACCGGCCTGCTCCGTGAACCCAGACCACAACACCGACCAGTGAGAACCTGCCACGTGTCCCTTCCTCGGGTGCACGACGGCCGCGTGGACCGCGCACCTGACCGCGCCCCCGCGCGCCTGCCCGCGCCCCTGTGCGCCTGCCCGCGGCCGCGCGCCGCCTGCCCGAGCGCCTTCCGCCGCCTTCCGCCGCCGCCAGCCGCCGCCGGCGATCGCCGGAAACACTGTTCCGGCGATGAACAGTAAAATTACTGTAGCAAGCTCCGAAAAATACAAGTAAATAGCCCATCTTGACCGTTTTCGCGCGCTGATTCCAAATCCGGCGTCCATTTTGCCAAATTCTAATTCTATAATTTGCCGGAGGCTCCCGGAAAGGTATTTTTAATCCGAATTCCGCGCCGAGCCTAAATTTGATATCCACTCCTCGCGTAAACTGTTCTAAACATCCGATGGGGTCCCCCGATTACCTACGAGATCCATTTTAAGCCCCGAGTCCATCTCTTGTGTCCAAACTGGCGCGCGAACACCGCCAACATGCCACGTAGGCTTCCAGAAGCTGCTGGTCACACAGTAGAAGCCCTGCAAAGATCCGGGTCACCACATCCTCCCCCACTAGAAGAAAGTTTCGTCCTCGAAACTAAGGCAACTCCCATGGAGTCCCAGAAACCAGGGGTCAATATTCAACACCGCCGTCTCCAGCTCCCAAGTCACCTATCACTCCCCGTGATTACTCCTCAGCAACAACAACAACAACAACCAGTACGGCATAGCCCGATTGCGCAATTCCCTCACCTCACGAGTCGGAATTCGCAACGGGCGTCCCTCGTACTCCAAACTCTCACAGACCCCAAAAGGAACGAGTCAAACACGGGCGAGGGGTCCAAAACATGACACTCCAGAGCTGAGACGCAGAAAAACCTCAAAACTCCAACAAAAGGCGGGGGGAAAGGAACAAATAGCCCGAGCAACACGCTCTAACAAGCGGGGGTTCATACTCAGTCACCCTCAAAACTCAACCCAAGCGGATTGCTCAGCCGCAGCCTTTCATCAAAAGGGATCCTCAGGGAAACAACTCAAACCCTGCACACAAGGATGGCCCCACACAGTGCCAGCTATGGAACCGTCAAACTCGACTCCCAAATAGCTCTTCTGCTCCAGGCATCCGCCACCACAGTGGCTCTGTCGGGGTGATACTGGATGCTCACAAAATCCAATGGTGGCTCTACAGCCACTACGGGAGGTATCACTATAACTCACAAATCCATCTCCCACCACTGACTAGGTTAGAATCGGCGCTGGTACCAATCTCATCACCCGGTCATCAAGCTCTGCTGGCACTATCCGGTCCAAAAACTCCTCACCCCAACAATGACCGTCGATCTCGGCCAGTCTTAAATAGCATCCACTTTGGCCGAATTTCCACCGCCGCCCCTTCGGCTAGAAGAAGTAATCCAGGAAGATATGCTCTCGAAGCTAAAACTTGCACCACAACGACTTGGCAAAAAGCTTCTTCCCCACAGACCTTGTCACACCATATACAAATGCTGCACAAGCTCTAAACACTCAGGGAGGGGGGTAAAACCAAAATATTCCTGGAGGATGCCGCTATCAAACCGTTCAAGGCCAACGGAAACACAGAATTCCTCAATCTAGAGGCAACAGGGCATTAGTCAATCCATTGGCTTCACTGTACTCGTAATGCCCCTACTGTGTCCTGAACACCATCTAGACAATGCCCTCAGCTGAAATTCCAAATTGGCGCAGGCATCAAACAATAACTGCCGGAATATAGCTCCTTCAAAAGGTTCTAAATAATACCTGGACCTGCCTGGACTCCAATCCCCAAGGGCTCTCACCGTCGTGTATCAACGACGTGGCACTAGGTCAAACAGACCCTCTATCCAACAGATCCCTGCACCGGTGCGATCAAATCTCCCAGCTCTTACCGATAATCCAAGTGGTGCTTTTGAGGTTGGCGCGGTTTCCAGAACCACGTCAACCGCAATCAAAATCTCCCTAACAGGCGGCATAATCATCAACTCGAGTGGACTCACACCCGGGATTTCGCAGCAATAGAAATATCCTTTGGTCCCGGCGCCACCATAAGCTCCTCTCACACAGTCGCTAAACCCTGTGTGCTCGAACAATCTCCCCATAACAAGCCTCCTTTGTCTGCCTCGCAAAAGTCACAATCAGCACCCTCTCTGCACTTAACCATCCAGTGGTGCCGTGCCAACCAATCCCAAGCACTGGGTCAAAACATCGAACTGCCACCCATATCAAGAGGTTTGCTGGTATAACTCATGGTCTCAACGACACTGAACAAAACCCACAAGCCTCCTTCACATGCATAACACCGATGGTATTCTGTACCTCTAGCGCACGTGGTAATAACTCTGCCTTTAGTCCATGCCGGAAAGCGAGGTGCACTAACTCCGACTGCTGTGATGAAATCACACCTGCAACAACCCGATCCACTGCCGTGGCGCCCTCCAACCAGGCGGCACAAGCTCATCCACACGATGCAAGCGGTTGTCGCTTAGTCCATCAGAAAATATCCCATCAATCACAAGGGAGCACGACCTCTGTCTCTGCTCACGCTGAGGCAACAGATACGATCCTCTGCAGACAACAAAACCACGCTACCGTTGCGCTACTCTGATATAGACACTGATACTGCCATCGGGGTCCGCCTGATCCCCAACATCTCAGAAGTCCATCATTGCAACCGTCATAAGACAAAACATCATTAATCCATGCAATTCCCTATACACTTATCCTTTCTAAGCTCACCCCTCAATCCCATATGATACAATCAAAATATGGAAGTTATAAATCACAAAGGGTAGAATTCCCTTGGGTAAGCTTTGCATTAACCATCCACAAGGATATCCACCACCCAGGAAAGCAAAACGAAAATGCCTCTGCCTGCCGATCTGTCCTCCATCACCTAGCGCCAAGCGCCTCCCTCCAGAACTCGCCTCTAGCGGCAGATCCCCATCCAAGGAACTGCAGTGTCCAGCTCCAAACACAATGCCTACTCCGACGAGGCATCCACAGTCCAAAACCCGAACATGAGGGACCGAAAAGAAACTAAAGAGTATCCTGGCGCAATCCACTCCCAATCTCACTTATCCTATGTGCCTCGTCCCTCGAAACCTGGAGCACCAGTTCAACAACTGCATAAACTCTCTAGCACAGGGAGGCTCTCAATTGATCACTCCATCACCCCCAACCACGACTCTGCCTCCAAAGGCTCCAAGCTCAATCTTACGAGTCGGGGTGGTTCATCTGCCAAATCTGGCTCACTAAATCAAACATGCCCCACAGCTCCTCTGCTGTCAACCATCCACCCTACCTCAGTGCCTTGGCACTAAACATTGGCACGGAGGGGGCCACTCGCTCTATTGGCACTACAGAAATCCCTGCCGCTGAGGGTACTACATCCTGGTGGTCTCAGAAGAAAAGTACTGTCGGGCTGCCCACTGCTCTGACAACTGCGTCACCAAACTAGCTGCTCACTCTGCCGCTGATATGCCTCTGACAATCCTGTCATCTGGGTTCGGAGTTCTCTGACCTCAATCCGGGTATCCGGCCCAAAACCAACCGCTCAAGCTCAACTGCCATGACAGGATGCACAAAGGTCCCAAACCCAGCGTCGGGGAGACACCGCTCGCCACGACGAAACCACAAATCAGCACACAACAACGCTCGACCCAATCCAGCGAAAGTCTAGAGCATGTCACCCATTCCATAGCGTTATGTTGTCTGCAGCCAACACAACTACTTAGGAGAATAAACATGCCAATCACTCATCCCGTCCCTCGGGAGAGGTGTAAAACTCAATCAGGACTCTCGCTACAAATCACGACTCTCACGAAGTCATCCTAGGGTCCAACCACAACCCTAGGGTTTCTAAGTCCACCATGACCTACAACCTAGGCTCTGATACCACCTAATCTGTCACGCCCCGGGGTCGAAACTGCGACCCGGGCTCGCCAACAGATCCGCCACCTATGCCAAACCCGCATAGGCGAAGCGTCCTACCTGCAAAAAGAGCTACAGCTAACAGATATCAGAGCTAAAAGATAAAACTGCTATAGAAATAAAATCAACCACTGTACAACTGAAGATAAAACAACAAGGTCCATCTCCCAAAAATGATAATCATACAATAACCTCGAGTACAAACTCATAGCTCAACAGGGAGATATCTCAAATGAAACATCAGTGTACCAGCTCTCAATACATCATATCCTCACTACATCAGTCTCTCAAAAGAGGAAATAAATACTAATCTACCGACTATACTGAAGATCTCCTCAAAGGGGGGGGGGGTAACCGCTACTCTCCAATGGGTCAGGATCTAGCTCGCTACTCCCTCACCGCGAACAGCAACCGCAGAAACGGCAACACCCGCCAAGACTCTGCAAAACAAGGGAGAGAAAGGACAAAAGGGGGAAAAACCCCCGACGGGCGTGAGAACTACGCAAAAAGGGAGTTCTCAGTGGGTATCGCCACTAGGCCCGACGATCTGCCCACCAAGACCACTAGAGGCAAAAGATAACTAATGCAGTAAAACTTAAAGAAGAAGCAGAAGACACTCTACAGCTACCATGCCTCTATCTGAATGCTCAGATGGGGAAACTCTGATAAATATATGCAACACTCGCACACGAGGTGCTCAATCGACCCAATCGAGCTGACTGCCACATCGGGTCCAGTCAAACCTGCGCCCACCTACAACCACCTACCGCTGACGGGCAGGAATTACGTAGGGCGTCCAAACGGACTAACTCGCTATTGAGTAGTGGCTCATGCAGGCTATAGTCATAATCCATGCTCTCTCTCTCAGAACGGATAGACTCAAGATGCTCAACCTCTCACACAATGGTCAAAGAACCCACAACGACCACGGGACCACCGTCACCCCGAACGGTTCCCAACAATACTAGCACTGGTCTAAACACAGCTACTAGACTCCACTCGGTCCCCCAGGCACGAGTGTGACAAGAAGTATCTGCCTGAATAAACCCAATCGATAGACCAGTAATCACTGGTACTGCCTGCTCTGCTGTCGAACTCCAGATCTCAATCGCGGGATACAGACCGACTTCGGACCGGTACGGTCGCATCCCAAAGTAAGTAACAGATCGGCATCGAACCGTCCGATCGCACACAAAAGTAAGTAACAGACTGGCATCGATCCGTCCAGTCGCACACTCCGGAGTGGCACTCGAGGGGAGCGACCCAAACGAGTAAAGTAACTCTGTCATCAGTATCACAAGTATCTCTGTGTCGAGTATCACTTTATAGCAGGACTGGATCACGACTCTGATCAAAGTGGAAAAACTCGTCCACTAAAGGGGAACCCGATCCCTACACGGATACAACAGTAAATGATAAGTGGAAACTCCATCCACTAGAGGAAAGTCTAATACCCAATCTGATACATCAATAAATATCCGGTCAACCGCCCAATATCCGCGGTTGCCGCAATACCCTGCCGTCCATAACCAAAGTACTATAACCGACCTCCGGTCAACCGCCCAAAGTCTGCGGTCACCGCCAAAACCCTGCCAGCCGCAATCTAGCACAACCCGTCCCTGTCACCAATGTCCCTGCTACACTACCCCAGACCCCTGCTCGCACCCGAGCAACACAGACCGCCTGACTAACAAGAAGGAGAAAGGAATAACATGGTTTCTCCTAAGTCAAGTTCCAATATGTAGTGCAGCAGTAAAAGATGGCCTAACTATATGTCCATACACATATGTCCATACAAGCATGCATTTGTTCTCAAAGCAAAATAAAGAAAGATAAACCTCATGCCGAAATTAGCAATGACCATACCTGTCCATAATCCTCAATCCAAAACGGCTCCTCAGAGTAGAAACTGCACATAACTACATAATCCTATCCCAATGCATAAACCAGCCTCATAAAAGGTTATGTGCTAATATGGCATGATAATTAATCATATATGGTAACCTTGCCTTAGGTGGGCTTCCACTAATCACCAACATGAATATTTGATTATACCATTGTCATACTATGAGAAATTCACTTGCAATTTCCATAAAATCCTCACTGTTAAACTTACCGATCAATTCCAGCTATTGTACCGTACACCTGCATGCAATGCTAACATATGAAAATGTAGAGAACCGTCCACCGGTTCCGGGAATAAGGCACCCACCTGAAAAGCTGACTGTCCAAAGCCCAACAGCTGAAAACACCAAATAACTCTAATCCCTTGCTCCAATAAGTTCAGCACACCCGTAACACTCCTGGCACAATACAAAGTCCACTAATTACACTAGGCTCCCAAATATAGCACTTAAAACCACATACAACCTCAAATTCTGAACTGTTAAATTATCACCTGCAGATAGTGCCCAGAAAATTCCAATAAAAATATCACAGCAATCCTTGCGTCGATAGCTTCGAAACGGTACCTTGCACGCCCAAATCGGAGTTCGGTAAGTCAAGATAAAAATTCGGCAAGGGGGTACACTCATACAAAAATCTGTATTAAAACTGTACACTGTTCACTGAGAAAACAGTAATTTTCACCTCTGATGAAATCTCAGAAAAATCCAAGAAAAATACGAGCGCGTTCCTTGCGATCTGTAGATGAAAAAGTTGTATAAGCTCGTTTCCGGCTGACGCTTGTGCGCAAAGATATGGCCAAAATACCTCGATGTTGTCCCACAAAGCCAAACAGAAAAAGGGTCACAGTGTTGCCTCGGGATCCGTGCCAAAAACTCGCAACGGGAAAGCGCGATCAATACGAAAGATGAAGCCCTACCTCTTAGGAGTCTGTCGGCGCAAGAATCACAGAAAAAGGAGCTCGGGGTAGCCCAGGGGAGCCAAAACACTGCCGCTGCGCCGAAGAAGAACACTAGAAAGCAACATCGCGCCGCACCGTAAAATGGGGAACCTCGGGATTCGTGCCCCCAAAAATCCCAAAACTCTGCAGGACGGTCAAGGACTTGAAGATGAAAATCTTCCAAGAAGGGAGCTCGGGGAGATCTTGCAAGGGATGAGAGAAAAAGAGCAGAAAAGAGGGCTCGGGCTGCCTATTTATAGGCTGAAGAAAACAATTGGGAAAATTCCCATCAAGTCCCAACTTCCGGGCGCCCGGTCCGGTCCGCCCGAATTCGGGCGCGCACAGTGCGGCCCGGCCCGCCAAGTTTCTGGCGCGCATAGTGCGGCCCGGTCCACCACACAGCCCAGTCCACTACTCCCCCGGGCCCCACTGCACCCGGTGCACCTGCGCCCGCAAATGGCGACGCGACACGTGGCCCGGCAACCCGTGCACCGCGCACGTCGCGCCGTGGACCGCGCACGTCGCGGCTGACCCGGGCCCGTACGGCCACCTGCCCCGCCGTACGGCCACCTGCCCCGGTCAACAACTCCACCGATTGTGTGGACCGGGAGCACAACACCGGACCAACTACCTCACGCCACGTGTCCACCCGGTCTACCGTGCACCACCGGCCTGCTCCGTGAACCCAGACCACAACACTGACCAGTGAGAACCTGCCACGTGTCCCTTCCTCGGGTGCACGACGGCCGCGTGGACCGCGCACCTGACCGCGCCCCCGCGCGCCTGCCCGCGCCCCTGTGCGCCTGCCCGCGGCCGCGCGCCGCCTGCCCGAGCGCCTTCCGCCGCCTTCCGCCGCCGCCAGCCGCCGCCGGCGATCGCCGGAAACACTGTTCCGACGATGAACAGTAAAATTACTGTAGCAAGCTCCGAAAAATACAAGTAAATAGCCCATCTTGACCGTTTTCGCGCGCTGATTCCAAATCCGGCGTCCATTTTGCCAAATTCCAATCCTATAATTTGCCGGAGGCTCCCGGAAAGGTATTTTTAATCCGAATTCCGCGCCGAGCCTAAATTTGATATCCACTCCTCGCGTAAACTGTTCTAAACATCCGATGGGGTCCCCCGATTACCTACGAGATCCATTTTAAGCCTCGAGTCCATCTCTTGTGTCCAAACTGGCGCGCGAACACCGCCAACATGCCACGTAGGCTTCCAGAAGCTGCTGGTCACACTGTAGAAGCCCTGCAAAGATCCGGGTCACCACACTGTGTGCAGCTACCACATGAATACCAAGCACGGTTTTTCAAGATTGATTAGATAAAATGCTTTTATTTTTGGAATACTTGACCCTGTCAAATTTCAAGGTTGGTATAAGGTGGGGATTTTATTGAAAGATGCTCAAAGAGCCACTCCTTATAATAAACTGACTAGATATATTAGCTAACTTATCTGGGATTTCAAACATCTATTGATCTTGGTATTTCATTTTCTTTACCAAATTGATGATTTGATAAAGGCATTACTCATAAGATTATGATAGATGTGATTGAAGTTGTTCAACTTTAAGGGATTTAATTTTTATAAATTTTTGTTTCATTTGTTGGATATTGTTGATAGATTTGACATAATCTATTTCTTGTTGTATGAAACGATGATTTTCATTTAAAGTGGATACACAAAAGTGCTTACATACTTTTTTTGGATTTTGTGGAATTTTTCTGAATTATTCTGAAGAAAAAGTTGGAGCAGATCCGGATTGGACAAGCCGATCCGGATCCCGAACGCAGGTATTTCCTGCGGGTAGCCGATCCTGACTGGATTCAAGATCCGATCCGGATCGCGGCTAGGGTTTTATATAGAACAAAAGGGTTTTGATTTCATTTTACTTCAATCTTTTGTTCCTAAGTCTCCAGAGCTTCTCTCTCTAGAATTCATCCATCTTGGAGGCTTCCAAACTCAAGTTCTTCGATTCTAAGTAAGTTTTCTTGATCAAAATCTCGGTTTTTCACAGTTTTTCATGTTTTTCCTCAAAACGTGATGAAAATTTTGTATCTTTTTCGTTTTGGATTGGTTTTTGATCAAATTTCTTTTGAAATAAGAACTCTGGGTAGAATAGTTTTGATTATATGCTAGGTATTCTCCTGATTAACGGATTTTTAGGCTTCGATTTCTAAAAATTCGGTTTTAGGGCTTATAATAGGAATTTTTTAAAATCATGGGATTGATCTATTTTTAAAATTCTTTTGGCAAAATTAGTTTGATACCTAGTCTCTCTACATGATAATGATTGTTTAGGTGCATTTTTTCAAATTTTTGAAAATAAATAATTTTTGTCGTGCTCTTGAGTTGTTGCTCACAGGATTCTCCTCTTCACAAACAATAGCAACAATGGCGTTTGCATGGATAATCTTCCTTTTGGTTGCTATGGTGCACACGAGAGCGACTAACAAGCCAAAAAGAGCAAAGAAAGCTCGGGACAATTCGGAAACCGAAACCGAAACCGAAATAGATTCCATTGGTTGGGATGAGCTTCAGGTTGAAGCAACTGCTCCCACTGCTTCGAAAGGGAAAGCCCCAGCAGAAACATCAAAGGCAAAGGCTCCCCCTACTGCTGCTGAAAAAGGAAAAGCCCCAATGGAACCTAGTCCAACCAAAACCAAGCGAAAAAGCGTTGCAAGAAAAAGAGGAAGTGCTCGGGGCATTTCAATTGAAGAACCACTTTCTAGCCAGCCTCCTCCACAAGACTTTATAAGCTCTACAAGGATCAAGGATTTTGAGAAAAGGGAATTCATTAGCGAAAGGCATGTCAATGTTAAAGCACAAAAGGAACAAGCTGAACCATGTCAAGAGGAAACAAAGAATATCCCTCAAATTGAAACTGAATCAGAAGATGAAGAAGATTGGGACACATTTCTTAATGAAGTACAGCAAGGTATTGATGACGAAAATAAGTTTTACCTAAAGAACAAGAAACTGATGAAGTCTTCCTCAACAATTAAGCAGTACACAAAGGAAAAGAATTCGCGAGGCAATGGAATTCAAATCAATGAACCTCTTGACAGTTCACATTCTCTGCCAAGAAGATCTCCTCGGAATGAAGGTCATACTGCACCGTCAGGTGTCACACAACGTTCTTCAACTTCCAGAAGAACCGACCAAAAGGCAAACTTAGTGTCTTCCATCAATCAAGAACAAGATAAACTGGCTATGGAACTAAGAAAGATGTCCACTGACATACATAAGATGAAACAGGAATGTTCTAAGATTTCGGGAATGCTTAAAGGAATTTTGAACAAACTGGGATGTAGCATCTTAGATGATTCCAGCTCCGATGATTAAATTTTCAGTTCTTCTTGTACAGTTTTTAGTTCTCAGGTTTTTCACATTTTCTGATCTTTAACTCTTCCTTCTTTTGTAAATTTGTCTAACTTTTGTGACAAAAAGGGGGAGAGAAAAGTATAAACAATGATACAATGAGATTGGGAGAAACTTGAAACTATGGAGGTAAGTATAACCTCAACTTGAAAGGTAAGTATAACTTCAACTTTGGTTTTTATTGTTTCAATGCATGCCTCGACTAACTATTCGACTAACTATTTGGGCATGTAATATTACTAACAAGTTGTTTGATTACTAACAAACTTATGACATTTTGAATTTTATTGCTTAGAAGATATGTCGATGTTTGATTGCGATCTTATTACAAATCTAAATTCGTGAATGTCATGGTGAGTATAAACTCTATCTCTGTTAGGTTTTGAATGCTAAATATTCTTGAGGTATCTAACGATCTTCTTTTGTCAAGAATAATTTCTTTTTGCAGAGAGTGCAGATGTCTAAGTCTAGAGTCTGTTTTAGGAGTTTATCTCATGTATTTAATTTTTGGATCTCCATTGTAAATTTTTGTTGTATGGTGATAGCAACAAAAATATCTTTTTGAATTTTCTTAAGTGGATTTGTGTTTTGTCACGAAACCGCCAAAGGGGGAGATTGTTAAGGAATTTGTTTTGGCGCATTTCGTGAAAGTATTAAATCTTGAAGATTGAAGATAAAGAAGTTTGGATCATATAACTCAATCTCAAGAAAGAAGAATTCAAAAAGGATCAGGTATGTTTAACTAATTATTTTTGGTGATCTGAATACTTCTTATAGTGTAGAAACACTTGGATGAATTTTTAATTGCATAAAAATCAAAAACTGGACATGGGACATGTTCAGAATCCGGATCAGACAAGACAATCCGGATCCCGAAGGGTGTTGATTCATACGCAAATCCAATCCGGATCATAGCCATTTCTGATCCAGATCCCGAACATTGGTTTTTGCTAAAAAGTATGAACAGTCCGGATCAGGCATTTCAATCCGGATCCCGAACATTGGTTTCTACTGAAAAGTATGAACGATCCGGATCAGGCATTTCAATCCGGATCCCGAACCTTTGTTTTTCTGGAAATTGGTTGTTTCGTTACGACAGTCCGGATCGCAGTAAATCCGATCCGGATCGTCGTCCTGTAAAATTCCAGAAAAGGTTAGTTTTTTATTCTTATCTTTTTCCAATAGTTTCTAACCTATAAATAGACCCTATGATTCTTTTTCTAATGAATACTTAGATGGTATTTCCGATCTATTTCTAATCTAAGTATTCGGCGGATCATCACCACCCAAAAAACAACGATTTCTCCAAATCGGCGCGTGGACTCGCGTGGCCTTGTGGATTCAAGGTGCTACCGCTCTCGTGGATTCGGAGCGAGGTACGTTCGTGGATTCGAGACGTGCTACTGGGTGAAGACCGTGGATTCGGTCAGACGTCGTGGATTCGGCGTTGGACGCTAATCGTGGATTCGAGCAGCGTTGCGGAGCGAGCGGAGAAGATCAACTAGGAGCGTATGGAAAAAGGTTGAGTCGTCTGTGAGTACGGTATATCACCTTTGTACGTGTTATAATTCTAGTGGATTTCACCGTGTTATCGGTCCCGTGGTTTTTTACTCCGGTTTGGAGTTTTCCACGTAAAAATCTTGCGTGTTATTTTTATTTTCGCATTGGGTTTTATTGCGCAACGATGTTTGAGTGTTTAAACGTTTATACCTATTCACCCCCCTCTAGGTGTTTTTTTCCCTATTTAGATCATTATTAATATAACCCGACACACTTGGTCTATTTATACACGTCTTTCACCTGCTTCTTCTCCACCTTAACCTAAGGAAAGAAAAGAAAGGAAGAGAGCAAGGAAGTGAAGGAGAGGAAGTGAGTGAGTTAGCTTGTAGGCAGATTCTGCTGCTTGGAGTCCGTGGGGCCGCGCGCGCATCAAGCTTTATACAAGGTAAAGTTAGCAATATTTTACTTGTTGGATTTGTGGATTTATTTTATGGATTTGGAGTGGATTTGGAGTGGATTTGGAGTTGAATTGCATGTTTTCTCTCTTTTCCAAGCTGTTGGAAACAGCTCGTGCTGTTTGGGCTGGTTACTGTGCAAATCCGCAACAGCATGCATGCTTTCATGCACGTGCTGGTGAAATGGGTTGGCTGAGTTGATGCTGGGTTGCACAGGGAGATTGTTGAGGCTTGGGGATTGTTGTGAGAGCTTCTGAGGATTTTTCGGGGTGTGCGAAAGTGCGCGCGCGCGCGAGGCGCAAAATCAGATTTTTTCGTCAGATTGTGGATTCGGCGCGACCCCGACTTCGTCTTGCCTACGGGAAGCTTTCTAGGTGGGTTAAAATTCTTCCAAATTATATGGGATACCTTCTAATGCTTCTATAGGCATTTTGAGCATGTCTAGTGTAGTATTTTTACTGTTGGTAAATCTGATAGTTGTCTAGAAAATTCCAGAAATTTCCGTAAAACCCCAGATTATTTTTAGTATAATCCTGGTACTGTAGGACTCTAGTATGCATGTTTAGAGAGCGTTACTTTGGCACCGGGAATGTTTAAAAAATCCTAAACCTGTTTTTAAGAAAAAATGGCATTCTTTCAACATGAGGATTTTTATTTGGGAGTTGACAGAGTCCCGGGGTGCTATGACCTCGTGCCTGGGGGCCGAGGGGTTTTTATTTGATTTATGCATGGTTCTTACTAGTGTCTTGGGGGTTGGTGAGGGCTTATCAGATTGAGTCGTGGAGGTTTCTCCGACCTAGACATGAGATGAGTCTCGTTATTCGAGTTTTTCCGATCTGTTTGATCGTGGACTGTACCCTGCATGTGCCGCTTATGAGACAGTTGTGATAGAGTTTAGCTCGGAGGGGTCGCTCCCCTCGAGTTACGCTCCGGATGCGTGTGATGATGCGACTAGTTGATACACTAGTGTTCGCTTGTGAGAGATTGTGATAGTCCGTGTGGGACGCCCTATGTAAGTCCAAGTCCCTTGGGGGTTAGTGGCAGTAGGTTTGGCGCAGGCTTGACTGGACCCTATGTGGCAGTCATTGAGATTGGGTGATGTGAGCGGGTGGTTGCATATTTATTCTTAGATGGTTTTTCCCTTGAGCATCCTATTGAGGCATATAGTGTAGTTTATTTCAGTGCACTTTATTTATTTATCTATCTATCTATCTATCCGTTGCCTCCGGTAGACTTAGTGGGCATACCGTAGACTTTGGGGACGGTACCCACTGAGAACTACCTTTTGTAGTAGTTCTCACACCCGCTGTGGTGACAGGTGTTCCTGAGGCGGCCGTTCAGGGTTCAGCTCGTGCGGAGTCTTCAGACCGAGGTAAGGTCGTGGCCGACTAGTTCCTACCCGGGTCTGTGAGTCAGAGATAGAGTTACCTGTATTTTTTTTTGGTTCCACTTTTGTATTGGACAGTGTGTTGTATTTATGTTGAGAGTGTGGTGTTGTATTTGGATCATGTACCTGGACTTGTATTTTGGGATTGTATCTTTTAGTCATTTCAGCAGTTCAGTCTTACTATTGTATAGTTTATTTTCAGCTCTGATACTTGTATAGCTGTAGCTCTCTTCTTTGCAGGTTAGACGCTTCGTCTGTACGGGAAATCCCGTGCAGGCGGCGGATCTGTTGGCGAACCCGGGTCGCAGTTTCGACCACGGGGCGTGACACTTATGCTCCAGCGAGCGGATCGCCATTTTTTTACCCTGCTGATCACCGACCACCGGCTCAGAGCGGTCGGGTTTATGTCGCTCAGGTGGAGGACTTTGCAGCAGCCGACCATGTGGTGGCAGGTATTATTATTTTACTTTCTGGCATTATATTTCACTTGAGCATCCTAGTCATTTGTTACGAGTGCATTTACTTCATTGCATGGGTTAGGGGTAGGAAGGTCACCTTGTGCACGGGAGGTTCATATTCCCGATCACTTGGCACATGGAGGAGTGTCGTTGGTCCTGCCCGGTGCAGATGAGTTTTGGATTGTGCTAGTAGACCTGATGGTCCTGACTCAGCTACGGGACTTGGTTGTGGTACTTAGGATGGTTTGGCTGGCTCGGTATTTCTTTTTTTTCGCGGTGGTTGATTGTGCCGCGAGGACGGTGACTTTTAGAGAGCCAGACCAGGAGGTGCTCGTGTACCAGGGATGCTAGAGAAGATGAGGCGGCTCGAGCTAAAGATTTGCTTCGCGTTTCTAGAGGAGCTTGCAGGCAGCCTTAGGGACTCAGCTCAGGTTTAGTATAGCTTTTCATCCACAGACTAATGAACAGTTAGAGCAGATGACACAGATTCTCGAGGATATGCTGAGAGTTTGCATCTTGGACTTTGGCGGAGGATGGATTTGACCCGTCGCACGTCATCGAGTTCACCCCACTTGAGATCAGCGAGGATTGGAGTGCGAGGAGCGCCCACTGCGGATTCTGGATCGAGAGGTGAGAGAATTGCGCAGTTGGGCCATTCCCTACGTGGAGATCCTTTGGAGCAACCATGACAAGCGCGAGGCTACTTAGGAGCTGGAGTCGGAGTTGATGGACACCTACCCCTATTTGTTCGTGTAATAACCGCGAGTTTATTTTTCCTTTTTGGTCCTCCCTTTGATTTTTTATTGAACCGTTTCGACTAAGGGGTCTGGGGTGTGATTTATTTTTCCTTCGTTCTGGGCAGACCGTCGGGGCTCGCGGGTATTTTTGGATAATAAAGCTCGCGAAACGAAGACCGGCGGCGCGATCGGTTTTGGATTCCGACTCCGGAATCTCCCGAAATAAATTCCGGAAGTTTTGTACGGTTCAGGCGACTTCCACAAGTACCGAGGCAGACCGGACCCTGGTTCGCCCCCAAATCAACCTGTCGCTTTGCTTGAGGTTTGGGTTTTAACCACCCCAGTTCACATTCGCCCAATCTTTTATTTTCCAATTTGGGTTTAGTCTGACTGTGCCAAAACAACTAATTAATTTTGGCGTTTGGGAATTAGGTTTTGGGAACCCCCTTCTTTTTCCTCTTACCTTAACGCGCGATACCCCGAGCGCGGACAAGAGCGTTTCTCCCAAACCCTCCTCTTCGCGTAGATCGGCGTGGAGCACCGCGGCGGAACGAGCGAGGAAAGGAAAGACCACCGCTCAACCTTTTTCCCCGGAACCGACCACGCAAGAACGGACGATCCCTCCTCCCCCAACCATCGTCATCGTAACCGAGGTGAGACGGAAGTTTTACAGTTCTTGGTAAATTCTTGGTTTTCTTCTTGTTGTTAGCTTCCGAAAAAAGGGGAGGGAGCACAGGCGACGGATTCTTCGGAATCCGGCGCATGTGCGAAATTCTCCCCCCCCCCCTAAGCGGGCGGCGTACCCGTGTGAGCCGCACGGGGCTGGGCATGCACCCAGCCCCGCATGCGGGCAGTGGCCGCACGGGGCCGGGCACGCACCCAGCCCCACGTGCGGGGGTTGACCCGCACGGGGCCGGGCACGCGCCCAGCCCCACGTGCGGGGGTGACCCGCACGGGGCCGGGCACGCGCCCAGCCCCCGTGCGGGGGTGACCCGCACGGGGCCGGGCGCGCGCCCCAGCCCCCGTGCGGGGGTGACCCGCACTGGGCCGGGCACTCGCCCAGCCCCCGTGCGGGGGTGACCGCACGGGGCCGGGCGCGCGCCCAGCCCCACGTGCGGGGGTGAACCCGCACGGGGCTGGGCACGCGCACAGCCCCGTGTACGGGCGGGGAGCCGCTCGGGACCGGGCGCCGAACCGGCGGGTCATGCCGCGGGACCGATCGGGGGAGGCGGTTTGACCGTGTTTTTATCCGAGTCTTGGTGCTGACTTTTCCTTGCGGCAGGTGTGTGAGCCCGGACGAGCGTGTCGGGACGCGAGGAAAGTCGAGCCTTGATCGCTACAAGTGACAGGTGGGTTGTATTTACTTTGTCCTAGCCTCTAACTCTATCATGTTGGACGGGGTCTATTCTAAGTGTACTGGGGTTAAATAGTGATGGGTGATAGCTTATGCATGTTAGTGGGTTCTTCATAGTGTTTAGCGTCGGTTTCCGACGGTTGTTCTCTTTTTATTAACTACATGTTGGCGGGCTACCTTCGAGTGCGCGTATTATTACCTTGCTTTTGATTATACACTTTACCGCATTACTCTTGTTATTTATATTATGATGCTGACATGATGGTGGTTATGGTTACTTGGCTCGAGGCTGCAACACGCGCACCCGCGGTTTGGCCACCGCAAAGGGTGCGCTTTTCCGGAAAAGTGGTCTATGACCCGTGTATACCCACGAGGTGACGTAGTGGGGCCCCTTATTAGTTGTGGGGTTGAGGCGCCGAGGTGCGAGTGGTGCGACCCGTCGGTTTAGTTGTCCGACGTGGTCAGGTTTCTGCAGGTACGGTATGGGCCGTCGGTTTAGTTGTCCGACGTGGCCGGGTATTACAGGATACAGGTGTACAGGTTGCCTTCCTCCCTTGAGAGGGTGGTTGCTCCGGTTGTCTTCACGGTTTGTTTTATTATATTCTCTTGCTCTACTACTTTTACGTCACTGACTTCCCACTTTGTGACAGGGTTCAGACGGGGGGAGACGTAGGCAGTGGTGAGGACGGGACAGGAGCAGCTGGGTCGCTGGGGACCCTGGACTGTATTTCCTTTTCTTTCTTGCATTTCATTTACATTGTAGTTATGTGAGAGGTTCTCGATACCCTCGTGGGGTCGGCGTGGATGTCGGTATGAGTTGTATTTAGTTATCCTCTTATACGTTACTCTCCCTTTTAAATTTTATTGGCCATTTGAAAATGAAAATGGCAGAAGAAAAAGAAAAGATTGCGAAAACCGTTTTTAAAATAGAAGTGTCGTGTGGGCACTGGTTTCAAAACCCTGTGGATTTATGGATTTCAAAAAGGGATTTCAAAACTTGGTGTCGGGTGGGCACTGTTTTCAAAACCCTGTGGTTTTATGCTGATTTCGAAACTCGCTTTCAAAACGTAAGCGCCGGGTAGGCGCTCTTTTTAAAACTGTGGATTTATCCTTTCCAAACTGATCGGCCATACGTTTTAAATAAGTTAGAATGCTGGTTGTATGTTAATAATTGTTTTGATTGAAAGGTTGTGTATGTTTGAACATGTACTGAATGCTACGCCGTGCACATACAGGGGAGACTCTGTCCGTTTGCAGAGTGATCCTGTATGTGTGGCGGGTCTGGGCATGCGCCGGGGAAGAGGGGCTCGCTTTTACAAAAAAAAATTTACACGTCAAATGTTTGACTTTTTCTATGAATCGTTTCCGCTAAAACAAAACCCCCGGGGCGTGACAGTTCGAGGCGCAGACTGGAGTTGTGACTTTCGTTTCGAGGACGAAACTTTTTTTTTATGGGAGAGGATGTATTAGCCCAGGTCCCCGTGCAGTTTTTCCGTGATCCGTGATGATGAAACATCTATTATTGGTGTGTCGGGTCTGCAACATGCCAAATGGACACGTTGAACGGACCCAGCGAGGATTTGGGATCAAGCCTGGCTTCCGGCGATTTTTGCTGAAATTTTGATATGGATTTAGGCTAAACGGAGGTCGTATTTGGATTCAGCGTGGAAAAACGCTTGAAATTGGATATTTACTTGTATTTTTCGGAGTCCGGACGCCCAAAAATGGACCCCCGAAAGTTTACAGCGTTTTCGATGCATGGGGGGGGGGGGCTGTGGACCGGCGGGAGTGCCACGTGGCAGCCCAGGATTGGCCGGCGCATGCTTCCGATCCAGGGAACCTGGGCGCTGGTGTAGTGGACCGGCGGAGAGACACGTGGCGGCCTGTCATTGGCCGGCGCACGCTACGCGGTCCACTGAGAATTGGCGTTGGCGCAGTGGACCGAGGCGGGTGACACGTGGCAGCTTCCCATTGGCGGGTTTACGCTACGCGGTCCACGGAGTCGAGCGGCTCCGTTCATGGACCGGGGCGCGCCACGTGGCGGCCCCGGATTTGCCGGCTCACGCAAGAGCGCGGCGCCGCGGCTGTACGAACGCGTGGCGGAAGACCCGCGGGCGTATCGGGCGGCGGTTGGCGGGCGCCGCTGTCGTGGCGGGCGAGGCGCCGCCAACATGCCCGCCACTGGTCGGCGCCGCTGGTGCGCTGTTCTGCACGGGCCACGCGGCAGCGCCCGATTCGCGGGCGCCGCTGTTCGCTGTTCGGTGGACACATGTCGCGCCCCGGTGAATTCGAGCACTGACGGTGGGTCGGGCCGTGGGACTTTCGAGCGCCCGAAAGTTACTGTAGGCGCCCGAATTCCCTTGGGCTATAAAAAGCCCACCAGCCCATTTCTTCTCACTTTTTCTTCTTTTTTTGAGTTTTAGAGAGAGAGAATTAGATGGTGAGGCCTGAAGAAGACTTCTTCCTCTCTCTGTCCTCCACCTCTCCAGGAAGTTTCGGAATTTTTGGAGTTGCCGACAGCGAGTTCTCTGTGACGCGGCGTGCTTCGACGATTTCCATTTTCGGCCCGTTTCCGTCGCAGTTCAGTCAGAAAATTTCCCTGCGCAAACCAGGAGGTAATTTTGGACGATTTTTGCGGCAGCGTGTTTCTAAGAGGTAAGGCTTCGATTTTTGTGTTGACCACTTTTCTCCATTCCGAACTTTCGGCATAGTTCCCGAGGCATCTTTTGACCCTATTTTCTGTGATGGATTTCCTGGACAGCATGGGCTTGTTGATTTTCTATCTTGGGCTACGGGCATTGGATCAGGGTGTAAAAATACTTGTTTTGGATCTACTCGTCGCGAGGATTGCAACCGTAATTTTTTTGGATTTTTTTGAGGGCTGCAAACAGGTGAAAATTGCACTTTTTCTGTGCTGTTTTGCAAACAGCAAACAGTGTTTTCCGAGAAAGGCCCAATAACGTCGGGTTCGGTTATTTTACAGTTATTCGCAGATTCTAGAGTTCCGGGGACAGTTTCTAGACTGCTGGGAGATCTTTTACAGTTTGGGGAGTTGCGCGTACTAGGTGGTTGGTTGTTGCTTACCTCTTACTGCGATTTACTCACTAGGACTATTAGAGAGACCCCTGATCATGCTTTAACTTAGGAGAAACCATGATTGTTCCTTTTCTTCTTTTCATTTAGACTTTTGATTCATGTTGCTCGGGTTCGAGCAGGGGTTTGGGATAGTGTAGTCGGGACCTTGGAGTCTGGGACATGTGGTACTTGATTGTGGATTGGTGGGGGGATTGCGGCAACCGCGGACAGTAGGCGATTGACCGGATATTGTCTATTTTATCAGATTGTGGACTTGTGGGGTATTGCGGCGACCGAGGATATTGGGCGGTCGACCGGATGTTTATCTTTGCATCAGATTGGGGGATCGGGGCTTCATTAGTGGAGGGATTTGTTCCACTTGAGCATAGTCGTGATTCAGTCCTGCTATATTATGATACTTGTGACATGGTTACTTTACTCGTGTGGGTAGCTCCCCTCGAGTTCCCCTCCGGAGCGTGGGGGTCAGACAGTTATTGAGTTTTGCTATCACATCGGCGCGGCTATACTTGCCCGATGATGAGGGCGGCAGCAGGCAGTACCAGTTTTTACTGGTGGATAGATTGGGTATATTTAGACGGTTTTGGTTACTGAAGCATACTTACGGCTATTCCATTATGGGACTGCATTTAGAGGCATAGTAGTGGTAGTTTCCTTTTTCAACAGTTTTATTGCTTACCACTTTACCTTTTTCCCTTGCCTCTGGTAGACTTAGTGGGTACGTCGGAGTTTGAGGCTTTACCCACAGGGGGAGGCTACTGGTTTACTACTGGTTCTCACCCCCATTGTTGTTTCCTTTTTTTTCTTCCCTTTGTTTTGCAGAGTCTTCTGCGGGAGCTGCTGGGCCATCGGTAGCTGATCGAGGTAAGGGGATCGCTGAGTAGATAGATCTCCTGTGAGGCTGAGAGTTGCTGTTAGACAGATGTTGTACCCTCCACTCAGACTGTTGTATTTTCCTTTTATTTTGGGTCTGGCTTTAGCCAGCTGGTTGTACTATTTTGGTGAGCTGGGAGATTATTATATTTATTACAGCTTTTTTTTATTTCCAGTCTGAGATATTAAGTAGTTCTTTTTAGTTCAGCTCTATATTATGCTCTTTTATTGTATATCTTATATCTGAGCAGGTTACCAGCGCTTCGTGTACATGGAAAATTCCGTGTGCACGGCGGATCTGTTGACGGGCCCGGGTTCTGGTTTCCACCCCGGGGCGTGACAGATTAAGTTGGTATCAGAGCTTAGGGATAGGTCAGTTGGGACTTAAGAAACCCTAGGCTTTTGTTGGACCCTAGGATGATTGGGCGTGAGAGGCATGATACTTATTGCGAAAGTCGGTGATTGGGTTATTTGACTCTTCAAGTGAGTGAAGAGGGATTGACATATCTTGTTTCTGTGGACGGTTATGTTGGCTGCAGACAACATAAAGCTACAGAAATAGGGAGATGTCTTTGACTTTCGCTAGATTGGGTCGTGTGTGGATGGATTACTGATTGTGGTTTCTTGTGGCAGGATGCCTCCCCGATGGTGGATTCCTACTCGGGGTACCCCTGTACCCCCTGATGAGCCGGAGCAGACCGGATCTTCGGAGTTGAGCGAGTTGAGGGCCATGGTGGCCCAGTTGGCTGAGAGCAACCGCCGGCAGGAGCAACGGATTGACCAGCTACTGGCGCAGAGAGAGGCGCCGCCTCCGACGGTTTTGGAGGCCCCTGCACCACCAGTTGTACCACCTGTACCGACGGCGCCTGTAATATCACAATTTTTCATCTAACGTTTTACCCTCCTGCTAATAAAGTTAAGTTATGGGAAACTGAATTAATGGGTGTACTTAAGTTAATGATCTTGAGGTGCGGGTATTTTTCTGTGATAGAGCTCGAAAAACGGTGAATGGCGGTGTGACCGGATCCAGATTCCGACTTACGGATCCCCTAGAAAGGGGTGGTTAGGATCGCAGTAACGGGGATGTGCATCGAAAACCGTGCAAGTGATCATACACGCTTTTCGAAGAGATAAGGAATTATCTCTAAGGGATTATCTCTAAGGAATTATCTCGAGGGATTTATTAATTAATTAGAGTGTAAGACCTGACTTTTCCGTGACCCTCCCCGTTACCCCTTTTTCTTCGACTGCCCGACTGAGGGACAATTTTTGGTGTTTTTCCGGAGAATCCGTCGGGGCTCGCGGACATTTTTAGGCCGAAGGGCTCGCGAAATGGAGAACGGGGGCGCGATCGGTTTCAGATTCCGACTCCCGGTTCACCCGGAATAATTTTCCGAAGTTCGGACCCCACTTAGGCGCCCCGGGATCCGTGCGGACGGTCGGCACGTTTCTCGAGGTAATTATAGCCGCTGGATCTGTCCCTATTGATTAATTATTCTCTTACCCTTTGAGGGACCTAGGGTTTTAGGTGTTCCCTCCTAGGTCCCTTCGTTCGGCGGCTAGGGTTTCCCTTTAAGAGTCATCACGAGAGGGAAAAAGAGAGAGGGAAGGACGGCTAGGGTTTCTCTTTAAGAAACATCACGAGAGGGAAAAAGAGAGAGGGAAGGACGGCTAGGGTTTCTCTTTAAGAAACACCACGAGAGGGAAAAAGAGGAGAATAAAACGGGGACCCAACCCTTTTTCGCTCTTGTACGACCGACGGCGGGGCTTTCGAGGAAAGGACGGAGGTTCTTGCTCGCGGGATCAACCGGGCAACGTTAGGACGATCCTCTTCCTCTCTTTTCCGGCGGATCAAAGGTGAGTTTTTATTAGTTTTGTGGTGTAGGCGTTTCGGGGGGGTGGGGTCTTCACGGGGAACACCGCCGCCGCCGCCGGACCGGCCGCGGGCGGGGCGCCGCGCGGTGCTTGGTGCCGCGCGGGGCCGCCCCGCACCACGGGCGAGGCACCCGCGCGGCGCTTGGCCGCGCGGGGCCGCCCGCAGGTGGGGCGCCCGCGCGGGCTGGTGCCGCGCGGGGTCGCCCCCGCACCGCGGGCGAGGCACCCGCGCGGCGCCTGGCCGCGCGGGGCCGCCCGCAGGTGGGGCGCCCGCGCGGGCTGGTGCCGCGCGGGGTCGCCCCCGCACCGCGGGCGAGGCACCCGCGCGGCGCTTGGCCGCGCGGGGCCGCCCGCAGGTGGGGGCGCCCGCGCGGGCTGGTGCCGCGCGGGGTCACCCCCGCACCGCGGGCGAGGCACCCGCGCGGCGCTTGGCCGCGCGGGGCCGCCCGCAGGTGGGGGCGCCCGCGCGGACTGGTGACGCGCGGGGTCGCCCCCGCACCGCGGGCGAGGCACCCGCGCGGCGCTTGGCCGCGCGGGGCCGCCCGCAGGTGGGGGCGCCCGCGCGGGCTGGTGCCGCGCGAGGTCACCCCCGCACCGCGGGCGAGGCACCCGCGCGGCGCTTGGCCGCGCGGGGCCGCCCGCAGGTGGGGGCGCCCGCGCGGGCTGGTGCCGCGCGGGGTCGCCCCCGCACCGCGGGCGAGGCACCCGCGCGGCGCTTGGCCGCGCGGGGCCGCCCGCAGGTGGGGCGCCCGCGCGGGCTGGTGCCGCGCGGGGTCGCCCCCGCACCGCGGGCGGGGCACCCGCGCGGCGCTTGGCCGCGCGGGGGGGGGGCCGCCCGCAGGTGGGGCGCCCGCGCGGGCTGGTGCCGCGCGGGGTCACCCCCGCACCGCGGGCGAGGCACCCGCGCGCGCTTGGCCGCGCGGGGCCGCCCGCAGGTGGGGGCGCCCGCGCGGGCTGGTGCCGCGCGGGGTCGCCCCCGCACCGCGGGCGAGGCACCCGCGCGGCGCTTGGCCGCGCGGGGCCGCCCGCAGGTGGGGCGCCCGCGCGGGCTGGTGCCGCGCGGGGTCGCCCCCGCACCGCGGGCGGGGCACCCGCGCGGCGCTTTGCCGCGCGGGGGGCCGCCCGCAGGTGGGGCGCCCGCGCGGGCTGGTGCCGCGCAGGGTCGCCCCCGCACCGCGGGCGAGGCACCCGCGCGGCGCTTGGCCGCGCGGGGCCGCCCGCAGGTGGGGCGCCCGCGCGGGCTGGTGCCGCGCGGGGTCGCCCCCGCACCGCGGGCAGCGCGCTCGCGCGGCGCTTGGCCGCGCAGGGCCGCTCGCAGGTGGGGCGCCCGCGCGGGCTGGGGCCGCGCGGGGTCGCCCCCGCACCACGGGCAACGCACTCGCGCGGCGCTTGGCCGCGCGGGGCCGCCGCAGGAGGGGCGCCCGCGCGGGCTGGGGCCACGCGATGCTGTGCCCGGGCGGAGTGCGCGCCGCACGGGCCAGTGCCGGGCGGGGAACTCCGCCGCACATGGGTGGGAGTCGGTGTGAGTGTCGGATCCTTAGTCTTGACTTGCCCTTATTCCTTCAGGGGTGCAGGACATTGTTGGCGACGGGCGCACGATCACGGACGTACCGAACGCCGGACGACGCACGCAAAAGGTGGGTAAATTCGCCGAGGTTAATTGGGTAAGGGCGGACATGAGCAAAGGTGTTTCTCTCTAAGTTGCTCCTCGTGAGCAAAGGTGGGTTTCTCTCTAAGTTGCTCCTCGTGAGCAAAGGTGGGTTTCTCTCTAAGTTGCTCCTCGTGAGCAAAGGTGGGTTTCTCTCTAAGATGCTCTTCATGAGCGAAGGTGTGTTCCTCTTCAAGTTGCTCACAACGAGCAACGGTGTTTTCCTCCTTAAGATTTCCTCATGAGCAAAGGTGTTCACCCTTCTGGTTGTCCTTATGAGCAACGCTGACCCCGAATCTTATTCTATTCGCTTTATCATCTTAGGCTCAAGTTTTACTACACGCACACCAGCGGTTTGGCCACCGCAAGGGTGTGCTTTTCCGGAAAAGTGGTACGTTGACCCGTGTACCCCACGCGGAGGTGGCGTTAGGGATGGGGGCCCTCATGGGTGGAGGGTGTGAGCGGTGACGCCGAGGTTGGTGCTCGGCGGCCGAGGCAGGTGCTCGGCGGAGAGGGGAGGGGCACCGGGGTAGGGGCCCGGTGCGGTGTCCGGGGAGGGTGCCCGGTTTATGTTTGGTGCAGGTTGTGATCATTGTTGACGGTTTATGGAGGGGGGTGACAGTTGCTCTGGTTACAGTGGTTTGTTTTATTATAGTATTCTTGCTCATTATGTTTATTTCTAGTCACTGACTTCCCACTCCGTGACAGGTTCGTCCAGGGGCGAGTGCTGGGGCGCCGGTGAGGACGTTAGGGTGCTGATCTGATTTTTGGGTGACTTCAGATACAGTGACTCTTCTTTCCCTTTTCTTTTATTATTCATGGTAGCTAGTTGTGGATTGCGACAACCCCCGTGGGGTCGAAGTGGATGTTGCCTTTCCTTTCCTTTTTGAATAATTGAATGAATACTACGTTCTCTCTTACTTGGCCCGTTTTGAACGATGAAAAACAAAGAAAACCGTTTGCGAAAACTATTTCTAAAACGTGGGTGTCGTGTGGGCACCGAGCTTTATAAACCTTGTGGGATTTATGTGTTGCGAACTGTTTTCACAAACGAGGGCATCGTGTGGATGCTGCTTTCAAAACCTTGTGATTATTTATCCTTTCAAAACACCGGCCTCTATACTCTAAGTGAATGCTAGAATGTCATGTGAATTGTTGGTTGTATGTGTACCGAGACCCCAACTGATGTGGTTAGAGATTGTATGTACTACGCCTTGTGAGACACTTTGTAGCCGAGACGCCGTGCATATACAAAGGGGCCTCTGCCCATTTGCAGAGCGAATTTGTGTATGCGGCGGGTCTGTTGCACGCGCCGGGGAGTAATGTTTTACAAAAAAAAATATATGGCTGATTCAGGGGCATCGGTGGCTCCTCTTCCGCGCGATTCGTACCCCCGGGGCGTGACAGATTAAGATGGTATCAGAGAGGTAAACTCTAACCACAACAGTCGGGGCCTAACATCCACGGCGCAATACTCTGGCTGCTGAGTAATAAAGTGAACACGGGATAAATAAATAGAACACGAGTGTACGTGGGGGAGGGTAGAGATTTAGTAGAACCCTTTAGGAGCCGGGTTGCCTTGTCAGTTATGCCTCTATGTTTGTGATGATCGGTATGCTTTCATTATGTACGCAGATACAATAGCAGTCCAACACAGTGAGCGACGACCGACGGAAATGGACGCCGCAGCCGGAGCGAACCGCTTGCTGCGCAACCAACTGCGCGATGTGGCAGGACAGCTACTGACTCTCACGGAGCGTCTGTGCATGCTGACGCGGGACCTTGAGAGCGTTGACCACTTCCAGCACGGCCCATGGGACGGTACCCCTCGCGGGATGCCACCGGCGGGATTACCCACCTATCACGATGCAGTTAGTTTGGCCATGCGTGCGGAGCAAGAGTACGCCCGGCAAGGGTGCCCCTACCCTGACCCGGCGGAGGACCCCTATCTGGCGAGCCGCGCGACCAAACGTCCGAAGGTAGAACCGGAGTCTGGACCGGTGAAGAAGGAGGGGCCCGGCCCATCGAAGCCGTGCGTCATTTGTGGCGGCGCACATCGAATGATGGGCTGCCCCTGGCGGGATGATCACTGTTTTAAGGGTGGCTAGACCGGGTCACACCGCGTACCGTGCCACCAGGAAAGGCCAGGGTAACTAGGCCGCTCCGGCGCCGGGACCTTGCGACAGCAGAGAAAGCCGACCCCCGCTTGCAGGGGAGCCCCCAAACCAAGGATAGGGCGAACCAAACACTGGGAAAAGTGCAAGGAAGGGGGGAGCGGGTACCAACAGGGACCCCGGAGTCGCTACAAGGGCCTGCG
>JAQNDB010000647.1:0-33397 GCA_029204045.2 Tillandsia leiboldiana | reverse complement strand
CGAAAATAGGCTATGTCAATCCCTCTCCACTCACAGGAAGAGTTAACAACCAATTACCGACTTTCGCACATATCACGTCACTCACGCTCTGCCTTCCTAGGGTCTGCCAAAAGCCTAGGGTTTCCTAAGTCCCAACTGACCTATCCCTAAGCTCTGATACCAACTAATCTGTCACGCCCCGGGTGTAAACCAGAACCCGGGCCCGTCCACAGATCCGCCGTGCACACGGAATTTTCCGTGTACACGAAGCGCTGATAACCTGCTCAGCTATAAAACAAGTAATAAAGGAGCATAAAACAGAGCTAAACTAAAACTAATACAACTCAGACAAATGCAGGAAATGAAAGTACAGTAAGCTCTCAAAATATACAAGTGTCTCTCCCAGCTCACGAAATATATACAACCAGCTGGCCGCAGCCAGACCCAAAATAAAAGGAAAATACAACCGTCTGAGTGTACTGGGGGTACATCAAAACTACAAAACTCCAACTCGGGGCAGCAGCTATCTAATCAGCGATCCTCTTACCTCGATCCAGGGAAGAGGGTCCCGCGACTCCCGCAGAAGACTCTACAAAACAAAGGGGAAAAGAAAAGATAAACAGTGGGGGTGAGAACTACTATAAAAACAGTAGCCTCCCCTAGTGGGTAGGCCTCAAACTCAGAAATACCCACTAGGACTACTAGAGGCGAAAATGAAATAAAGGTAGTATGCTAAAGGTAAATCTACTGATGATAAAGCTACCCCTAGTATGCCTCTAAAATGCCTAGCTGTCAAAATCGCTAGAAGTATGCATCAGTATGTCAAACCTGGCCAACCAAACCCAATCAATACACCAGTCAACACTGGTACTGCCTGCTGTACTGTCAACTCGAGAACCCAGTATCTGATCGGCACACGGCACGATCCTCAAAGTACCCAATCGACCGGCACACGGCTCGGCCCTAAGCCTACTCCGGAGTGGCACTCGAGGGGAGCGACCCACACGAGTAAAAATATGTAACCATAAGTATCTGATGTAGCAGGACTGGATCAAGACTCTAAACGAGTGGGTAAGACCATCCACTAAGAAGCCCGATCCCTCACCTCCAATCTGATGCAATAATAATAATACTAGTAAGCCGGTCAACCGCCCACAGTCCGCGGTTGCCGCAACACCCAACCATCCATCCCCGACTGTCCCAACTCTGAACATCTGAACTACACAATCCTCTACAACTAGACTACAGGAGAATGAATAGAAAGCATGGTTTCTCCTAAGTCAATTCCAGCATGTATGTGTAGCAGAAAAAGGTGGCCTAGCTAGATGACCATTGAAGCATGCAAAGTCCTTTACTTGATAAACCCCTTTCAATTATTCTAACATATGCAATATTAAATGTTTGGGAAATCCCGATGTACATGTGGTAAGATATATGATACTTAGTACATTATAGATGCACAATTTACTAGCAAGTACCCCTTATACAACATTCATTTTAACCACAAGCCCAAACCTTCCCTCAACATACAACATGATATGGCTATAGCATTCTTTCCAACTAATTAAATTGCATATCTAAACATGGAAACACCACTTACTAACTTGTAGCCTGCTAACAATGCAAGTATTAGCAAAGGAACCTTAATCTCATGCAAGCATGCTAGATACATTCATATTTAATAACACATAATCGTGGCATTCCAATAGGCCTAGTGACATTCACAAGTAGGAGGTTCTCAACATCACCCCACCTCGAGCGCTATTCCAAAATTCCCAAAGGCGAAGTCCAAGATCAGTCCAACACACCACCAATCTGTACAAAATACCCCAAAGGAAAAATACATAAGCTAAACATCCACGCTTTCCAGAATCTGTCCCCCAAATCAGCAGTCCACAATTCACTAATTTTTACCTGCGAATAACGCCCAGAAAAATCCAAGAAAAATACTATCACGATCCTTGCGACGAGCCCGTCGAAACGAGTACCTGCACGCCCAATTTGGAGTTTCCTACGCTGAGATAAAAATCCGACAAGGGGTACACCCCGAATCCAAACTGCGCTAAATTCCTGTAACAAGGAACCACAGAGAAAGGAGACTCTCACCCTCGAGTAAAATTCAGAAAATTCTGAGAAAAATCCAGGAGACTCCTTGCGAAGCGTAGATGAAAATTGCCTTTTAAATCGCCTCGTTCCGACGCCTGAGCGAAAAGATATGGCAAGAACACCGCGGTGCTGTCCCAAAAGTCCGCGAAGAAAAAGGGTCAAATGGTTGCTCGGAAAACTCCAAGATCAGCACGGAAATCGAGGAACCATAAAACACAGGAGTTGAAGCCCTACCTGTCGTGAGTCCAACGGCGCAAGAATCGGCGAATTCCGAGGTCGGGGTGGGTCGGAGGAGTCCAAACACTGAGAAGGGGCGAAGAGGATCGCCGGAGAACAAGCGTCGCGCCGCGCCGTAAAACGGTGAACCTCGGGATGCGTGCCTCCAAAAATCTTCAAACTTCTCCAAAGGGTAGTGCATTGAGGGAGGAAAAACTCTTGTGGAGGGAGCTCAGCGGAAAGGAGGCCCAAAAAGCCAAAAGAACAAACAAGGAGGGCTATTTATAGGCCCAGCCCAAAACACAAAAATCCGGATTTCCGGGCGCATGTTTCGGGCGCACTGCGCCCGGAAACCGGTTGCATGCATCCTGTCCGACGCGCCCGAAATCCTCTGGTGCTGCCACGTCGCCCCACAACAGGGGACTGCCGTGCAGTGCGACCGCCGCGCGCCACGCGTCCCCCCGCGGTCAGCGGGGGTAGGTACGGCCCGCCTATCCCGTGCCGACACGCGTCGCACTCGAGTGCGGCCGACAGCCCACCTGGCGCTACAGTGCGCGCGCGCCGTCCCGAGGCGCCCCTCTGCGCACTCCGGGGACCGAGACCACGTGAGCCAGCGAATCCCACGCCGCCACGTGTCATACGCCCGGCCCACCGCAACCCCGCAGGTTCGCTGAGCCGTGCCGCGTGCGCCGACCTATCCGGGCACGCCACGCGTCCCGCGCCCGCGGTCCATGCACCGCCGCGCCTCCCCGTGGACCGAGCTGCGTGAGCCGGCCAATGATAGGCCGCCACGTGGCTCAGGCCGGTCCACGGACCTCCCCCATGCACCAACAATTCCCGAAAACTTCCGGAAGCCCGCATTTGGTCATCCGGACTCCAAAGTTAACAAGCAAATAGCCGTTTTCAAGCGTTTTTCCGCGCTGAATCCAAATCTAACCTCAGATTGGCCCAAAACCTTTTCTAAAATTCGGCAATTACAGCCGAAGGCCAATTCCGCTATCAAAGTCTCACAAGGTCCATCTGTGGCACCCCTTCGATGCACCATGGGCCAGACACCAACACTAGGTGTTCTACACAATGGATTCACCGAAAAGTTGCATGGGAAAACCAGTACACTACACGCGCAAATCCCAACACCAAAAGATATATCCGGGTGACTAGCCGTGAGGTAAAGTAGACTTCCAATCATACTTCGATACAGTTTCTCGTCTACATTCTCACTATGTGATTCACTTCCAAGTCCCTTGTGGCTAGTTCCCATTGGAGTCGGAAAATCTTTACAATTTTCGAGATCAAACTTTTTGACCAACTCCATTGCATACTTGGATTGACTCAAGTGAATACCTTCATCATTTTGTTTAATTTGCAATCCAAGGAAATAAGTCAATTCGCCCATCATGGACATCTCAAATTCGCTCTCCATGGTTTCCGCGAATTTAGAAGCATCATTATCTCTTGTTGCGCCAAATACAATGTCATCGACATAGATTTGTGCTACAATGAAATTGCTTTGATAATGCTTCACAAAGAGAGTCCTATCAGCTCCCCCTCGAGTATAGCCCTTCTCCAAAAGGTGCTTTGTTAACCTTTCGTACCATGCTCGCGGTGCTTGTTTCAGACCGTAAAGAGCCTTTTTCAAACGAAAAATATGGTTAGGTTGTTTATGATCTACAAAACCTTTCGGTTGAGCCACATAAACTTCCTCATTTAAAAACTCATTTAGAAATGCGCTCTTAACGTCCATTTGAAATAATTTGATTTTAAAATGACAAGCAATAGCAAATAGTATACGAATGGACTCGAGTCTAGCTACAGGGGCGAATGTTTCGTCAAAGTCTATACCTTCTACTTGAGAGTAGCCTTGAGCAACTAATCGTGCCTTGTTCCTGATGATAGTACCATCCTCATTTTTCTTGTTCTTGAAGATCCATTTGGTACCTATCACATTGTGTTGCTTTGGAGGCTTCGTTAATTCCCAGACTTTGTTTCGCTCAAATTGATGGAGCTCTTCCTGCATTGCTTTAATCCAGTAGTCATCCTGAAGAGCTTCATCTATGTTCTTTGGTTCGATTAAAGATACGTAGCAAGCGAATCCACAAACCAACTGCCTCCGAGTTCTAACTCCTTCTTGTGGATCTCCAATAATATTCGATTCCGGATGATCCTTGGAGATTCGTAACGTTTGTTGAAACGGAGTACTCGGAGATACATGAGATGATTCCTGCACATCAGATAAACTCGAAGAACCATTAGATGCATCATTAATATTGGAAGTATTATTATGAGAAGATGCATTAGCAGGAGAATCATCATCTAGAGAGATATCGAGGGTAGATTTTCCAGATCCAAAGTGAAAAGCTTCATCTACTTTAACATTTATAGATTCTACGATCGTCTTAGATTCAATGTTAAATACTCGATATGCTCTGCTATTCGTAGAATAACCCAAAAAGATCCCTTCATCACTTCGAGAGTCGAACTTTCCAAGTTTTTCACGGTCACGTAAAATGTAACATCGACTCCCGAAGACACGAAAATATTTGATGTTGGGTTTTCTACTAAACCACAACTCATATGGTGTATTTAAAGTTCCTGGGCGCAAGTAAACTCTATTAATGACATAGGCAGCGGTGTTCACGGCTTCAGCCCAAAAATGTAGCGGTAAATTCCGGCTATGAAGCATCACACGCGCCATCTCTTGAACAACCCTGTTCTTGCGCTCAACAACACCATTCTGCTGAGGTGTATAGGGTGCCGAGAATTCATGTTTGATGTCATTTGAAGTGCAAAAATCAATGAATTTTGAATTTATGAATTCTCCACCTCTATCACTTCTAACACGAATGATCTTTTCATTCTTTTCAATCATAATACGATGGCAAATCTCATGAAAAGAGTCAAACGTATCAGCTTTCTCTCTTAAAAATGCTACCCAAGAAAACCGAGAGAAATCATCAACCAATAAAAAAATGTACCATTTACCTCCCAAAGATGGTTGACGGGTCGGCCCCATTAAGTCCATGTGCAAAAGTTCCCAGGGCCGTTTTGTACCAACGTGGTTCAAGTTCTTGTGTGCAGTCCTAGACTGTTTTCCCTTTTGGCAACCACCACACACAATGTTTTGTTTAAATAAAAGCTTTGGAACCCCCTTGACCACGTCCTTGTTTGAAATTCTAGTAAGTTCCTTAAAATTTAAGTGACCTAGCCTTTCATGCCAAAGAGTTTCATTATTCAAAGCGGCTAAGTTACAATTTTCAGAAAATTTATTAGGAACAACATAACAATTGTTTTCAGATCTAACCCCTTTTAAAAAGAAGACATGGTCCTTATCAGTTACAACGCATTCAACAGATGAAAAGTTAACTGAAAAACCATTGTCGCAAAGTTGACTTATGCTTATGAGGTTAGTCTTAAGGCCATCAACAAATAAGACGTTTTTCAAAATTGGCCATCTGGAATAGCTACCGTCCCTTTTCCAACAATTTTGGAAGATCGACCGTCTCCGAAAACAACGTGTCCTCCGGAGATTTTCTCAAGATTTTGAAAACTATTTTTGTCACCGGTCATGTGACGGGAACACCCGCTATCCAGATACCAAGACGAACTATCATATGCATGCAAGGAAACATTGGAAACAAGACAAGGGAAAATTTCACCTTTGCGCACCCAAACCCTTTTGGAGTGCGTCGGTAATGGTCGTGAAGTTATATGCCTAGGTGAAGGCGTCTTGTTATAGCGATTGTTGTTCCTTGATGAGATCGTCTTGCGCGATGAACTACCAAGTCTCTTTTCATTTGAAAAGTTTTGCTTTGATTTTCGGGGAGGAGCCTTTTTGGTAGTTGTTGCAAGAGGTCCTTGAGATGAGCGTTCGACTCCCGTCTTGCAATATCTTCTTATGTGCCCTGAAACACCACAACGAAAACATACCTTAGATCTTGACGATCCCGAAGAGGATGAAGTAGGCTTGTTGTCATTGTTTGTCTTGAATTCCGGTGTCGGAGGAGGAGATGCCGACTGAGGCACAAAGACTGTCCCAACCGAACTAAAATTGTCTTCAGTTCGATTGTATCCGAGGCCGAACTTGTTTGTTTGACCAAGACCAAGAAGTTTATCCAACTTACTCCTTCCTAAAGAAAATTGGTGTAAGTCATCCTTGAGTTGGCAAATGGTCTCTGTCATTTCCAATTTTTCCCGTCGGGCCTCGCCGTAGAGCTTCAAGAAATAGTTCACTTTGTTCACCATATCTATATAGTTCTTCTCGAGTTGCTCATTGGACTCTTGAAGGGAAACATTTTCTTTTATCAGTTTATCCCTTTCCACTTCAAGATCGGTCGAGAGAGAAGTTACCCTTTTTACTTCTTCTTCGAGATCCTGCAATCTC
This sequence comes from Tillandsia leiboldiana, assembly GCA_029204045.2. Lineage (NCBI taxonomy): Eukaryota > Viridiplantae > Streptophyta > Magnoliopsida > Poales > Bromeliaceae > Tillandsia > Tillandsia leiboldiana. The sequence goes on along the minus strand of JAQNDB010000647.1, from coordinate 26,715 downwards.
CCTCTCAACCCCTTGTTTTGCTTAGCCGGTTTCTTTAAATCCCGTAAAGATCTGTGATAGGCTAGAGCAAATTCTTCACCTTCCGAATCATCCAATTCGTTGTCCGTTGCATTCTTTTCAACAGTGGAGTTGGACAACGACTCGGATGTACTTGCCATAAAGCACATGAAGGGTGAAGATACGGACGCGTGGAATGCGGCGGAGCTCTTTTCTTCATCACTCGAAGACGACTCATTTGACGTTGAGTTGTCATCCCAAGTGACGACTTGCATCGCCTTCTTCTTTGCCGGATACTTGTTAGGACACTCCGTTGCAATGTGGCCGTAGCCTCGACATTTGAAGCATTGAAGTTGTCCTTCTGAACTTTTCTTATCTTTTGAGAAGTTCTCTTGCTTTCTTGACTTGTAACCTGAAGTACCCTTGCCTTTGTTCGACTTTCCGAAGAATGGAGATTTGCTTGAATTACCCCTTCGAAAGTTGCGGCGAAACTTCCTTGTCAAGAGAGCGAGCTGCTTCTCAAATTCCTCCATAGAAAGGTTCTCGTCATCGTCTGAGGAGGATGTATCCGCGTCTTCTTCCTTAGTTGTTTTCAACGCATAACCTGAAGACTTAGAAGTGGATGCCTTTCCAGAAGAATTGTTAGTAGTAAATGTCATTTCATAAGTTTGTAATGAACCAACTAATTCTTCTACACGTATTTCGTCCGGGTGTTTAATAGTTTCAATGGCAGTAACCTTTGGGCGAAATCGTTCAGGAAGAGTTCTTAAGATCTTTCTTACAATCTTAAATTCTGGAATCTTCTCTCCCAGATTAGCACATGAGTTTACGATGTCTTGCAATCGTGTATAGTAGTCCGTGAAAGATTCGTTTTCTGCCATTAAGATAGAGTCAAACTTGCTCGTAAGCATTTGCAGTTTCTGAATCTTCACGAGGTTAGTTCCCTCATGTGTAACCTGAAGAACATCCCAGATTTCTTTCGCAGTCTCACATGCCGAAACGCGAGAGAATTCAGTTTGAGATAAGGCATTAAAGATAGCATTAATTCCCTTGCCATTGTAAGAAGATGAATCTAACTCTTCCTTGGTCCATTTCGACCTAGGTTTTAAGGTGCGAACATCACCAATAAGTTCAGTTGGATTAGACCATCCTAATTCAATTGATTGCCACACCCGTTCGTCGATGGAAATTAAAAAGGCTTTCATCTGTACTTTCCAGTACTCATAATTTGTTCCATCGAAGAACGGGGGTCGGTTGATGTTTCCACCTTCAACCATTGTTTACAACCCTATTCCCGCTCTGATACCACTTGTTGGGTTATATGTAATACGGATCTAAATAGGGGAAAAAACACCTAGAGGGGGGTGAATAGGTGTAAACGTATAAACACTCAAAAATCGTTGTGATAAAAACCCAATGCGAAAATAAAAAATAATACGCAAGATTTTTACGTGGAAAACTCCATCACCGGAGTAAAAAACCACGGGACCGATAACACGGCAGAAATCCACTAGAATTAAAACACGTACAAGGTGATTTACCGTACACAATTACGACTCAACCTTTTCCATACGCTCCTAGAGGATCTTCTCCGCTCGCTCCGCGACGCTTCTCGAATCCACGATCTGCGCCCAACGCCGAATCCACGGCGTCCAACGTCGAATCCACGACGTCCGACCGAATCCACGGTCTTCACCCAATAGCACCCTTCGAATCCACGAACGTGCCTCGCTCCGAATCCACGAGAGCGGTTGAACCTTGAATCCACAAGGACACGCGAATCCACGCGCCGATTTTTGGGGTAAATCGTTGTTTTTGGGTGGTGATGATCCGCCGAATACTTAGATCAAAGATAGATCGGAAATACCATCTAAGTATTCATTAGTTTGATTCAACTCAAGATGTGAGTATGAAAACCTAGAATCAAACTAATCAATATAGATGAAGAAACATAGAGTATTCTCTAATGATTTCCTTTCTTCTCTATATGTGGATCTAGAGCCGTATAAGATGATATATGAAAATGATGGCTATCTGGATTAACCCTAGAAAAAGAGTCATAGGGTCTATTTATAGGTTAGAAACCCTAGGAAGGAGATAAGAATCAAAAACCTAACATTTCTGGAGATTTTACGGACGGCGATCCGGATCGGATTAGCTGTGATCCGGATCATCGTAACGAGTCAGGCAATTCCAGAAAAATGAAGGTTCGGGATCCGAATCGAAGTGCTTGATCCGGATCGTTCATACAGTTCACCAAACACGTTCGGGATCCGGATTGCGAAGCCTGATCCGGATCGTTCAAGGAAGATGGTAAACTCAGTGTTCGGGATCCGGATCAAGAGAGGCTACGATCCGGATTGAACTGGTGTATGAACGAACCACCTTCGGGATCCGGATCGAACAACCTGATCCGGATCCTGAACATGTCCCAAGTCCAGTTTTTGATTTTTATGCAATGAAAGATTCTTCCAAGTGTTTCTACACTACAAGAAGTATTCGGATCACACAAAATCTTAGGTTAAACATACCTGATCCTTTTGAATTCTTCTTTCTTGAGATTGAGTTAAACGATCCAACTTTCTTCACCTTCAATCTTCAAGACTTGAGACTTTCACGAAACTACGCCAACTCAAATTCCGTAACACGGACCATTAACCGTGCATACAAAGAAACCAAGTTAGTCCTAGACTTAATTGGTCTAGCACCTTGACCTACGAACACTGGGACTCTATCCCTTTTTTCCGCACTCACGTTCGTACTTTACACACCTACACCCTGGGTTATCAATTTGGATAGTTGCTTGTGGTATTACACTCTGTTGATGTTGGTCACTGACTGCAGTGGTTAAAGTCGTTTTTCTCTGATACCATATAATCTGTCACGCCCCGGAGGTTCTAAAAGAGCGGAAAACGTATCCATTTTTTTTTTCTTTAAATGAACCTCGCCTCCGGTGCGCACCAGACCCGCCACATATACAAATTCACTCCCCAAACGGGCGGAGCCTCCTTTGTATATGTACGGCGTTCCGAGCACGACAAATACTTTAACCATACAATCATTGAACGACAATAAGGAGAGACTACACTTAACCATATAGTCACATTTATCATATTGAAACTACAGCATAAACCCATAGGTTTGAAAGTTGGTGTCCACTCGACACCCGGTTTTACAAAACATTTTCGCAATCTCTTTTACGCGGCCACCTTGCTTGAAAGGATAAATCCACAGGTTTTGAAATCAGTGCCCACACGACACTTGGTTTGAAAATGCCTTTGAAACCATGTTTGTATTTAAAACGAGCTGCATCCACACATCTTAAGATTCACAGATCTAAGTAGATATTCCTACACTAAGTCCTCAATCCAACATCCATGACAAACCATGCACAAGTAATTCACAGTTATACTAACCAAACATTAAAGAAATAACCATAAACTAAAACGTTTAAAAGCCACCATGGCTAGGGTCCTCTAACCGATGCCTCACCGTCGTCCCGGTTCCCACCCCTGCTCGGACCTGTCACAGCGTGGGTAGTCAGTGACTGATAAAGTAGATATAAACAGTAAATGCAATAACTGTAAAGACAAACCGATACACCGGAGCATTTACTTCCCCCTCATGTACCGCTAAATCCCTGTCACAAACACGCTGGGCACATACCCCAGATTTAAAATATATATATATATATATATATATATATATATATATATATATATATATATATATATATATATATATATATATATATATATATATATATATATATATATATTGGGCGCCAACCCCAGATACCGTACTCATTTTCTTGGTGCCACCAACTCCTCGACTGCCCAAGTAGCAGCCCTTCTCCTTGAGGGGTCCCCATCGTCCTCTCCTTGTGGGGTACACGGGTAATCCTTACCATCTTTCCGGAAAAATAAACCCTGTGCGGTGGCCAAACCACCGGTGTGACACCCCCGGAATTTGGATTAGTCCTCTATATAAATGATATAATAGGACTAAATCTCTAACCCGGCTATAGCATTTTGGATGGTAGCAAGATCCAAGAGGAACATGAGAGTTAAGCGTGCTAGAGCTAGAGTAGTTCTAGGATGGGTGACCCCCTGGGAAGTGGGGCGTCACAGTTGGTATCAGAGCCATTCACCAGCCGGAAATGTGAGATGAGTCTCGGCTGAGCCAGGGTTATATAGCGGGTAGAGCGAGGCTCCCTGGCTAATGACCGTTGTGAGTGGAGTGCAGCTCCTCACAAGGTCGGCTAAGGCTAGCGAGACGAGTCTCACATCGTCTGGTGCTTGTGAGTGTGCTTGAGCCTGACGTGGACGTCAGGGCTTAAAGGGGGGAAGAATGTGACACCCCCGGAATTTGGATTAGTCCTCTATATAAATGATATAATAGGACTAAATCTCTAACCCGGCTATAGCATTTTGGATGGTAGCAAGATCCAAGAGGAACATGAGAGTTAAGCGTGCTAGAGCTAGAGTAGTTCTAGGATGGGTGACCCCCTGGGAAGTGGGACGTCACAACCGGTGTGCGTGTAAGGACAGAGCATATAACTGCCATGCGACCTCAGCCGCCTCAGTTAGAACATAAAACAGTATTGCGACCTCAGCTGCCTCAGTTAGAATATAAAACAGGATTTACATGCAATGGGGTTAGACACTTTACCAAAACATCTACTTTATCATGTAAAATACTCGGGAACGACGTTACACCGAAAATAACCAAAGGTACCCACGTCGAATGTGCTGACCGGAACACCTGAGATCGAACCACGCTCACAATCGGCACTCGGACCTAAAAATAGTCCCCAAAAGAACCGCGGTCAGATCGAAAACATAATCTGTAAATAGACGGAGTCCAGAACCCAAAAAGACTAGCAACGACTCAGCACGGCGGTGGCAACGACGCGCGACATGGCCACCCCCACGTCGTTGCATGCCATGCGGCCGCGCGGGCAACGGCCTCGCGCGGCGCATGCCGCGGCCGCGCGGGCGCCATCCCCGCGCGGCATATGCTGCTGCCGCGCAGGCGCCAGCCCCGCGCGGCACATGCCGCGGCCGCGCGGGCGCTAGCCCCGCGCGGCACTTGCCGCGGCCGCGCGGGCGCCAGCCCCGCACAGCGCATGCCGCGGTCGTGCGGGCGCCAGCTCCGCGCGGTGTGGTTGCTTGCCGCGGCCGCGCGGGCACCAGCTGCGCGCGGCGCATGCCGCGAGCGCGCGGGCGCCAGCCCTGCGCGGCGCTGCCCGTGATGCGGCGGCGGTGCCCTAGGGCGTTACGGCGGCGGAGCCCTAGGGCCTTGCGGCGGTGGCGACGACGACGGTAAGGGTAACAAAAATGGCAACCCAAAACGACAACGAAAATCCGAAACGAAAACCGAAAGGAACCATCGCTTACCGCGATTCGTCGGAGAAGGAGATCCGTTCACGCTCCCTGCTTCGGCACGTTCGTCGGGGATGATCGGGTCCCTCCACTTTCTCCTTCTTTCTTCTCTTTTTCTTCCGGTTAGGGTTTCACCTTTCTTTTTCTCTTTCTTTCTTTTCTCTCCGGCTAGGGTTTCTTTTTCGGGAGAAGTAAAATTCGTTTGTTGGTACGTACCGTCGAAAACCAACATCGGGTATTTCAATCTCTATGTCACGCCCCGGGGGTACGAATCGCGCGGAAGAGGAGCCACCGATGCCCCTGAATCAGCCATATATTTTTTTTTGTAAAACATTACTCCCCGGCGCGTGCACAGACCCGCCGCATACACAAATTCGCTCTGCAAATGGGCAGAGGCCCCTTTGTATATGCACGGCGTCTCGGCTACAAAGTGTCTCACAAGGCGTAGTACATACAATCTCTAACCACATCAGTTGGGGTCTCGTACACATACAACCAAACAATTCACATGACATTCTAGCATTCACTTAGAGTATAGAGGCCGGTGTTTTGAAAGGATAAATAATCACAAGGTTTTGAAAGCAGCATCCACACGATGCCCTCGTTTGTGAAAACAGTTCGCAAACACATAAATCCCACAAGGTTTATAAAGCTCGGTGCCCACACGACACCCACGTTTTAGAAATAGTTTTCGCAAACGGTTTTCTTTGTTTTTCATCGTTCAAAACGGCCAAGTAACAGAGAACGTAGTATTCATTCAATTATTCAAAAAGGAAAGGAAAGGCAACATCCACTTCGACCCCACGGGGGTGTCGCAATCCACAACTAGCTACCATGAATAATAAAAGAAAAGGGAAAGAAGAGTCACTGTATCTGAAGTCACCCAAAAATCAGATCAGCACCCTAACGTCCTCACCGGCGCCCCAGCACTCGCCCCTGGACGAACCTGTCACGGAGTGGGAAGTCAGTGACTAGAAATAAACATAATGAGCAAGAATACTATAATAAAACAAACCACTGTAACCAGAGCAACTGTCACCCCCCTCCCATAAACCGTCAACAATGATCACAACCTGCACCAAACATAAACCGGGCACCCTCCCCGGACACCGCACCGGGCCCCTACCCCGGTGCCCCTCCCCTCTCCGCCGAGCACCTGCCTCGGCCGCCGAGCACCAACCTCGGCGTCACCGCTCACACCCTCCACCCATGAGGGCCCCCATCCCTAACGCCACCTCCGCGTGGGGTACACGGGTCAACGTACCACTTTTCCGGAAAAGCACACCCTTGCGGTGGCCAAACCGCTGGTGTGCGTGTAGTAAAACTTGAGCCTCAGATGATAAAGCGAATAGAATAAGATTCGGGGTCAGCGTTGCTCATAAGGACAACCAGAAGGGTGAACACCTTTGCTCATGAGGAAATCTTAAGGAGGAAAACACCGTTGCTCGTTGTGAGCAACTTGAAGAGGAACACACCTTCGCTCACGAAGAGCATCTTAGAGAGAAACCCACCTTTGCTCACGAGGAGCAACTTAGAGAGAAACCCACCTTTGCTCACGAGGAGCAACTTAGAGAGAAACCCACCTTTGCTCACGAGGAGCAACTTAGAGAGAAACACCTTTGCTCATGTCCGCCCTTACCCAATTAACCTCGGCGAATTTACCCACCTTTTGCGTGCGTCGTCCGGCGTTCGGTACGTCCGTGATCGTGCGCCCGTCGCCAACAATGTCCTGCACTCCTGAAGGAATAAGGGCAAGTCAAGACTAAGGATCCGACACTCACACCGACTCCCACCCATGTGCGGCGGAGTTCCCCGCCCGGCACTGGCCCGTGCGGCGCGCACTCCGCCCGGGCACAGCATCGCGTGGCCCCAGCCCGCGCGGGCGCCCCTCCTGGGGCGGCCCCGCGCGGCCAAGCGCCGCGCGAGTGCGTTGCCCGTGGTGCGGGGGCGACCCCGCGCGGCCCCAGCCCGCGCGGGCGCCCCACCTGCGAGCGGCCCTGCGCGGCCAAGCGCCGCGCGAGCGCGCTGCCCGCGGTGCGGGGGCGACCCCGCGCGGCACCAGCCCGCGCGGGCGCCCCACCTGCGGGCGGCCCCGCGCGGCCAAGCGCCGCGCGGGTGCCTCGCCCACGGTGCGGGGGCGACCCTGCGCGGCACCAGCCCGCGCGGGCGCCCCACCTGCGGGCGGCCCCCCGCGCGGCCAAGCACCGCGCGGGTGCCCCGCCCGCGGTGCGGGGGCGACCCCGCGCGGCACCAGCCCGCGCGGGCGCCCCACCTGCGGGCGGCCCCGCGCGGCCAAGCGCCGCGCGGGTGCCTCGCCCGCGGTGCGGGGGCGACCCCGCGCGGCACCAGCCCGCGCGGGCGCCCCCACCTGCGGGCGGCCCCGCGCGGCCAAGCGCCGCGCGGGTGCCTCGCCCGCGGTGCGGGGGTGACCCCGCGCGGCACCAGCCCGCGCGGGCGCCCCACCTGCGGGCGGCCCCCCCCCCCGCGCGGCCAAGCGCCGCGCGGGTGCCCCGCCCGCGGTGCGGGGGCGACCCCGCGCGGCACCAGCCCGCGCGGGCGCCCCACCTGCGGGCGGCCCCGCGCGGCCAAGCGCCGCGCGGGTGCCTCGCCCGCGGTGCGGGGGCGACCCCGCGCGGCACCAGCCCGCGCGGGCGCCCCCACCTGCGGGCGGCCCCGCGCGGCCAAGCGCCGCGCGGGTGCCTCGCCCGCGGTGCGGGGGTGACCCCGCGCGGCACCAGCCCGCGCGGGCGCCCCCACCTGCGGGCGGCCCCGCGCGGCCAAGCGCCGCGCGGGTGCCTCGCCCGCGGTGCGGGGGCGACCCCGCGCGGCACCAGTCCGCGCGGGCGCCCCCACCTGCGGGCGGCCCCGCGCGGCCAAGCGCCGCGCGGGTGCCTCGCCCGCGGTGCGGGGGTGACCCCGCGCGGCACCAGCCCGCGCGGGCGCCCCCACCTGCGGGCGGCCCCGCGCGGCCAAGCGCCGCGCGGGTGCCTCGCCCGCGGTGCGGGGGCGACCCCGCGCGGCACCAGCCCGCGCGGGCGCCCCACCTGCGGGCGGCCCCGCGCGGCCAGGCGCCGCGCGGGTGCCTCGCCCGCGGTGCGGGGGCGACCCCGCGCGGCACCAGCCCGCGCGGGCGCCCCACCTGCGGGCGGCCCCGCGCGGCCAAGCGCCGCGCGGGTGCCTCGCCCGTGGTGCGGGGCGGCCCCGCGCGGCACCAAGCGCCGCGCGGCGCCCCGCCCGCGGCCGGTCCGGCGGCGGCGGCGGTGTTCCCCGTGAAGACCCCACCCCCCGAAACGCCTACACCACAAAACTAATAAAAACTCACCTTTGATCCGCAGGAAAAGAGAGGAAGAGGATCGTCCTAACGTTGCCCGGTTGATCCCGCGAGCAAGAACCTCCGTCCTTTCCTCGAAAGCCCCGCCGTCGGTCGTACAAGAGCGAAAAAGGGTTGGGTCCCCGTTTTATTCTCCTCTTTTTCCCTCTCGTGGTGTTTCTTAAAGAGAAACCCTAGCCGTCCTTCCCTCTCTCTTTTTCCCTCTCGTGATGTTTCTTAAAGAGAAACCCTAGCCGTCCTTCCCTCTCTCTTTTTCCCTCTCGTGATGACTCTTAAAGGGAAACCCTAGCCGCCGAACGAAGGGACCTAGGAGGGAACACCTAAAACCCTAGGTCCCTCAAAGGGTAAGAGAATAATTAATCAATAGGGACAGATCCAGCGGCTATAATTACCTCGAGAAACGTGCCGACCGTCCGCACGGATCCCGGGGCGCCTAAGTGGGGTCCGAACTTCGGAAAATTATTCCGGGTGAACCGGGAGTCGGAATCTGAAACCGATCGCGCCCCCGTTCTCCATTTCGCGAGCCCTTCGGCCTAAAAATGTCCGCGAGCCCCGACGGATTCTCCGGAAAAACACCAAAAATTGTCCCTCAGTCGGGCAGTCGAAGAAAAAGGAGTAACGGGGAGGGTCACGGAAAAGTCAGGTCTTACATCACTCACTAATAAAAACAAGTTTCGTCCCCGAAACTTAACTCCCGCCTGCGGCGAAGGGGGTCCGGGTAGCACCCCTTCACCCTCGATTCGGGTTCCCAAGTTGTCTCACGTTCTTCCAGATTGCTCCAAAACGCCTTCACGTAGGGAAATGTCCGACTTCGTAGCTTTTCAGTCCTCCCGCGCTAGGGTCCGCACCGGCTCTTCCTCGTAGTTCAAGTTTCCTTTGAACTTGATTTGCGGAGTCGTCAAGCACTCGCGACGGATTGGGGGATACTTCCGAAGCATGAATGCGCGGACACGACCGGAACTCGGTCGTGATTCGGTGGTAGGGCGAGGCGATGGGCCACGGGGCCGTCGCACTCCGGGATCCCAAAAAGTCCCACGTACTATGGCACAACTAGCCTCTCAACCCGACTCGCTTCGCCCCTGATCGTTCCAACAAATCGGGGGGGGTTTGCAGCGCCTACCGTACGATGCTTTGTACGGTGTCATCCGGGTGCTTGTCTGGTAATTGACGTCGTAGACGAACTCGACGAGGGGTAGGTAGCGTGACCATCCGCCCATTCAAAACCAGTATGCATGCTCGGAGTATGTCCTCGAGGATCTGGATCGCCCGTTCGGATTGCCCATCCATCTGAGGTGATAGGCCGGGCTGAAGTGTAGCTTGGCCCGAAGTAGTAGGTGTCGGCGTCCCGTGTAGCCCCGCAACTCATCGATGTACACTTGGTCAGTCGGTCTCGTGTCCAGGTCGAAATCCTTCAATAGTCCTAACCACCTTCTTCGCCGTAAGTTCGGCCCCTTCTGGGTGGAGAGGCGCTTAAGGCTTTGGTGGTCCGTGGGTGCGTTACCGTGGGCCCCGAAGGGATAGTACCTCAACAGTCTCAGGACGAGGACGACTGCGGCACACTCCAGGTCGTGTGTCGGTTAGTTCTACATGTAGTCCTTGAGTTGCCCTGTCGCATAGGCTACGACTCTTCCTTGCTGCCTTAGTACTTCCTCCAGTCCAATTCGCGATGCAGTGCAGCATACTTCGAAGTCTTCCCCGGGCGTTGGTACGGCGAGCACGGGCGCCCTTGTTAATCGCTTTTCAGGCTCTTCACAGCTTTCCTTAGCATTGGGCCGTCCAAAAGAACTTGGCTCCCTTCCGGGTCGAGCGGTTCAAGGAAGTGCATGCTCTTTACAGGGCTTCATCTAATTCCGGGCAGTCAACGCGCAGCTGCAAGCTCCTCCCCTGTTCCCGCGCCAGTAGAACGGCCATGCACCCAGCCGGTGCCTTCCGCCCTTTACTTTTTGCTACTAAGTGCATGGTCCCCAAGTGGGATGGAACAAAAAGTGCGTGCCTAAGTAGATCGAGGCCAAATCCGGTTGGTTTTGGATGGGAGAAAAGAAGGGATCTTCGAAAAGAGAAGGGAGTATCTGCGGACTACGCCAACGGCGGATTCCCGCAGTCCCTCTTAAAGGCGTTCGCCCCTCCCCAAAAGATCCGAGGACAAACGGACAGAAAAACAACGAAGCTATTACTAACGACGGGACATAGCCGAAACCCATAACAGATGAAGAAAGGATGGTATAACTCAGGTTCGACGGATGTCCCCAACTAAAAAGAAGTAGTTCAAGTATTACCTGTCGTCACTCGGTTCGGGACGTTGCTCCGTCTGCTGGGGCGGCTGGGGTAGCCCTCCCGCAACCCCTGGGCCAGCGCCGCACTGCGTGGTTGGGCAGGGTCCTGGTATCATACGAGTCCGCCGACGGCGAGCCGTCGGGTCGGTCCTTCTGTGGGTTGGGAGCCGCGGTATCCTCTCGTCCCTCCCGTTGTGGCGTTGCGGCTGTAGCGGCCTGCTCTCGCGGACATGAAGCGCGGGTGTGATCTGATTTGCCGCAACCGTTGCAGTGGGAGTACCTCCAGAGGCAGTTCGTCACTCGATGCGCCTTTCCGCAGATGACGCAGGGCCCTTGTAGCGACTCCGGGGTCCCTGTTGGTACCCGCCCACCCTTCCTTGCATTTTCCAGGTGTTGGTTCGCCCGGTACCTTGGTTTGGGGCTCCCCTGCAAGGCGGGGGTGGCGGCTTTCTCTGCTTCGACAGGTCCCGGCGCCGGGGGCCTAGTGACGCCTGGCTTCTGGGGGCACGTGTAACGCGTGTGACCCGGTCTACCACACCGGAAACAGTGATCATCCCGCCAGGGGCAGCCCATCATTCGATGTGCGCCGCCACAAATGACGCACGGCTTCGATGGGCCGGGCCCCTCCTTCTTCACCGGTCCAGACTCCGGTTCTACCTTCGGACGTTTGGTCGCGCGGCTCGCCAGATAGGGGTCCTCCGCCGGGTCAGGGTAGGGGCACCCTTGCCGGGCGTACTCTTGCTCCGCACGCATGGCCAAACTAACTGCATCGTGATAGGTGGGAATCCCGCCGGTGGCATCCCGCGAGGGGTACCGTCCCATGGGCCGTGCTGGAAGTGGTCAACGCTCTCAAGGTCCCGCGTCAGCATGCACAGACGCTCCGTGAGAGTCAGTAGCTGTCCTGCCACATCGCGCAGTTGGTTGCGCAGCAAGCGGTTCGCTCCGGCTGCGGCGTCCATTTCCGTCGGTCGTCGCTCACTGTGTTGGACTGCTATTGTATCTGCGTACATAATGAAAGCATACCGATCATCACAAACATAGAGGCATAACTGACAAGGCAACCCGGCTCCTAAAGGGTTCTACTAAATCTCTACCCTCCCCCACGTACACTCGTGTTCTATTTATTTATCCCGTGTTCACTTTATTACTCAGCAGCCAGAGTATTGCGCCCGTGGATGTTAGGCCCCGACTGTTGTGGTTAGAGTTTACCTCTCTGATACCATCTTAATCTGTCACGCCCCGGGGGTACGAATCGCGCGGAAGAGGAGCCACCGATGCCCCTGAATCAGCCATATATTTTTTTTTGTAAAACATTACTCCCCGGCGCGTGCACAGACCCGCCGCATACACAAATTCGCTCTGCAAATGGGCAGAGGCCCCTTTGTATATGCACGGCGTCTCGGCTACAAAGTGTCTCACAAGGCGTAGTACATACAATCTCTAACCACATCAGTTGGGGTCTCGTACACATACAACCAAACAATTCACATGACATTCTAGCATTCACTTAGAGTATAGAGGCCGGTGTTTTGAAAGGATAAATAATCACAAGGTTTTGAAAGCAGCATCCACACGATGCCCTCGTTTGTGAAAACAGTTCGCAAACACATAAATCCCACAAGGTTTATAAAGCTCGGTGCCCACACGACACCCACGTTTTAGAAATAGTTTTCGCAAACGGTTTTCTTTGTTTTTCATCGTTCAAAACGGCCAAGTAAGAGAGAACGTAGTATTCATTCAATTATTCAAAAAGGAAAGGAAAGGCAACATCCACTTCGACCCCACGGGGGTGTCGCAATCCACAACTAGCTACCATGAATAATAAAAGAAAAGGGAAAGAAGAGTCACTGTATCTGAAGTCACCCAAAAATCAGATCAGCACCCTAACGTCCTCACCGGCGCCCCCAGCACTCGCCCCTGGACGAACCTGTCACGGAGTGGGAAGTCAGTGACTAGAAATAAACATAATGAGCAAGAATACTATAATAAAACAAACCACTGTAACCAGAGCAACTGTCACCCCCCTCCCATAAACCGTCAACAATGATCACAACCTGCACCAAACATAAACCGGGCACCCTCCCCGGACACCGCACCGGGCCCCTACCCCGGTGCCCCTCCCCTCTCCGCCGAGCACCTGCCTCGGCCGCCGAGCACCAACCTCGGCGTCACCGCTCACACCCTCCACCCATGAGGGCCCCCATCCCTAACGCCACCTCCGCGTGGGGTACACGGGTCAACGTACCACTTTTCCGGAAAAGCACACCCTTGCGGTGGCCAAACCGCTGGTGTGCGTGTAGTAAAACTTGAGCCTAAGATGATAAAGCGAATAGAATAAGATTCGGGGTCAGCGTTGCTCATAAGGACAACCAGAAGGGTGAACACCTTTGCTCATGAGGAAATCTTAAGGAGGAAAACACCGTTGCTCGTTGTGAGCAACTTGAAGAGGAACACACCTTCGCTCATGAAGAGCATCTTAGAGAGAAACCCACCTTTGCTCACGAGGAGCAACTTAGAGAGAAACCCACCTTTGCTCACGAGGAGCAACTTAGAGAGAAACCCACCTTTGCTCACGAGGAGCAACTTAGAGAGAAACACCTTTGCTCATGTCCGCCCTTACCCAATTAACCTCGGCGAATTTACCCACCTTTTGCGTGCGTCGTCCGGCGTTCGGTACGTCGTGATCGTGCGCCCGTCGCCAACAATGTCCTGCACACCTGAAGAATAAGGGCAAGTCAAGACTAAGGATCCGACACTCACACCGACTCCCACCCATGTGCGGCGGAGTTCCCCGCCACCGGCACTGGCCCGGTGCGGCGCGCACTCGCCCGGGCACAGCATCGCGTGGCCCAGCCCGCGCGGGCGCCCCTCCTGCGGCGGCCCGCGCGGCCAAGCGCCGCGCGAGGTGCGTTGCCCGTCGGTGCGGGGGCGACCCCCAGCGCGGCCCCAGCCCGCGCGGGCGCCCACCCTGCGAGCGGCCCCTGCGCGGGCCAAGCCGCCGCGCGAGCGCGCTGCCCGCGGTGCGGGGGCGACCACCGCGCGGCACCAGCCCGCCGCGGGCGCCCCACCTGCGGGCGGCCCCGCGCGGCACAGCGCCGCGCGGGTGCCTCGCCCGCGGTGCGGGGGCGACCCTGCGCGGCACCAGCCCGCGCGGGCGCCCCCCACCTGCGGGCGGCCCCCCGCGCGGCAAAGCGCCGCGCGGGGTGCCCCGCCCGCGGTGCGGGGGCGACCCCGCGCGGCACCAGCCCGCGCGGGCGCCCCACCTGCGGGCGGCCCCGCGCGGCCAAGCGCCGCGCGGGTGCCTCGCCCGCGGTGCGGGGGCGCGACCCCGCGCGGCACCAGCCCGCGCGGGGGCCCCCACCTGCGGGCGGCCCGCGCGGGCGCGCCGCGCGCGCGTGCCTCGCCCGCGGTGCGGGGTGACCCCGCGCGGCCCAGCCCGCGCGGGCGCCCCACCACCGGGCGGCCCCGCGGCCAAGCGCCGCGCGGGTGCCTCGCCCGCGGTGCGGGGGCGACCCCGCGCGGCACCAGTCCGCGCGGGCCCCCACCTGCGGGCGGCCCCGCGCGGCCAAGCGCCGCGCGGGTGCCTCGCCCGCGGTGCGGGGGCGACCCCGCGCGGCACCAGCCCGCGCGGGCGCCCCACCTGCGGGCGGCCCCGCGCGGCCAAGCGCCGCGCGGGTGCCTCGCCCGCGGTGCGGGGGCGAACCCTCGGGCGGCACAGCCCGCGCGGGCGCCCCCACCTGCGGGCGGCCCCGCGCGGCCAAGCGCCGCGCGGGTGCCTCGGCCGCGGGGCGGGGTGACCTCGCGCGGCACCAGCCCGCGCGGGGCCCCCCACCTGCGGGCGGCCCCGCGCGGCCAAGCGCCGCCGGGTGCCTCGCCCGCGGTGCGGGGGCGACCCCGCGCGGTCACCAGTCCGCGCGGGCGCCCCCACTGCGGGCGGCCCGCGCGGCCAAGCGCCGCGCGGGTGCCTCGCCCGCGGTGCGGGGGTGACCCGCGCGGCACCAGCCCGCGCGGGCGCCCCACCTGCGGGCGGCCCCGCGCGGCCAAGCGCCGCGCGGGTGCCTCGCCCGCGGTGCCGGGGGCGACCCCGCGCGGCACCAGCCCGCGCGGGCGCCCCACCTGCGGGCGGCCCCGCGCGGCCAGGCGCCGCGCGGTTGCCTCGCCCGCGGTGCGGGGGCGACCCCGCGCGGCACCAGCCCGCGCGGGGCGCCCCACTGCGTGCGGCCCCGCGCGGCCAAAGCGCCGCGCGGGTGCCTCGCCCGTGGTGGCGGGGCGGCCCCGCGCGGCACCAAGCACCGCGCGGCGCCCCGCCCGCGGCGGTCCGGGCGGCGGCGGCGGTGTTCCCCTGTGAAGACCCCCACCCCCCGAAACGCCCTACACCACAAAACTAATAAAAAATACACTTGATCCGCCGGGAAAAGAGAGGAAGAGGATCGTACCTAACGTTGCCCGGTTGATCCCGGCGAGCAAGAACCTCCGTCCTTTCCTCGAAAGCCCCCGCCTTCGGTCGTACAAGAGCGAAAAAGGGTTGGGTCCCGTTTTATTCTCCTCTTTTTCCCTCTCGTGGTGTTTCTTAAAGAGGAAACCCTAGCCGTCCTTCCCTCTCTCTTTTTCCCTCTCGTGATGTTTCTTAAAGAGAAACCCTCGCCGTCTTCCCTCTCTCTTTTCCCTCTCGTGATGACTCTTAAAGGGAAACCTAGCCGCCGAACGAAGGGACCTAGGAGGGAACACCTAAAACCCTAGGTCCCTCAAAGGGTAAGAGTAATAATTAATCAATAGGGACAGATCCAGCGGCTATAATTACCTCGAGAAACGTGCCGACCGTCCGCACGGATCCCGGGGCGCCTAAGTGGGGTCCGAACTTCGGAAAATTATTCCGGGTGAACCGGGAGTCGGAATCTGAAACCGATCGCGCCCCCGTTCTCCATTTCGCGAGCCCTTCGGCCTAAAAATGTCCGCGAGCCCCGACGGATTCTCCGGAAAAACACCAAAAATTGTCCCTCAGTCGGGCAGTCGAAGAAAAAGGGGTAACGGGGAGGGTCACGGAAAGTCAGGGTCTTACACTCTAATTAATTAATAATCCCTCGAGATAATTCCTTAGAGATAATCCCTTAGAGATAATTCCTTATCTCTGTCGAAAAGCGTGTATGATCACTGCAACGGTTTTCGATGCACATCCCCGTTACTGCGATCCTAACCACCCCTTTCTAGGGGATCCGTAAGTCGGAATCTGGATCCGGTCACACCCGCCATTCACCGTTTTTCGAGCTCTATCACAGAAAAATACCCGCACCTCAAGATCATTAACTTAAGTACAACCCATTAATTCAGTTTCCCATAACTTACTTTATTAGCAGGAGGGTAAAACGTTAGATGAAAAATTGTGATATTACAGGCGCCGTCGGTACAGGTGGTACAACTGGTGGGTGCAGGGGCCTCCAAAACCGTCGGAGGCGGCGCCTCTCTCTGCGCCAGTAGCTGGGTAAATCCGTTGCTCTCTCGCCGCGCGGTTGCTCTCCGCCAACTGGGCCACCATGGCCCTCAACTCGCTCAACTCCGAAGATCCGGTCTGCTCCGGCTCATCAGGGGGTACAGGGGTACCCGAGTAGGAATCCACCATCGGGGAGGCATCCTGCACAAGAAACCCCAATCAAGTACATCCATCCACACACGACCCAATCTAGCGAAAGTCAAAGACATCTCCCTATTCTGTAGCTTTATGTTGTCTGCAGCCCAACATAACCGTCCACAGAAACAAGATATGTCAATCCATCTTCACTCACTTGAAGAGTCAAATAACCCAATCACCGACTTTCGCAATAAGTATCATGCCTCTCACGCCCAATATCCTAGGGTCCAACAAAAGCCTAGGGTTTCTTAAGTCCCAACTGACCTATCCCTAAGCTCTGATACCAACTTAATCTGTCACGCCCCGGGGTGGAAACCAGAACCGGGCCCGTCAACAGATCCGCCGTGCACACGAATTTTCCATGTACACGAAGCGCTGGTAACCTGCTCAGATATAAGATATACAATAAAAGAGCATAATATAGAGCTGAACTAAAAGAACTACTTAATATCTCCGACTGGAAATAAAAAAAAGCTGTAATAAATATAATAATCTCCCAGCTCACCAAAATAGTACAACCAGCTGGCTAAAGCCAGACCCAAAATAAAAGGAAAAACAACAGTCTGAGTGGAGGGTACAACATCTGTCTAACAGCAACTCTCAGACTCACAGGAGATCTATCTACTCAGCGATCCCCTTACCTCGATAGCACCGATGGCCCAGCAGCTCCCGCAGAAGACTCTGCAAAACAAGGGAAAGAAAAAAAAGGAAACAACAATGGGGGTGAGAACCAGTAGTAAACAGTAGCCTACCCATGGGGTAAGCCTCAAACTCCGACGTACCCACTAAGTCTACCAGAGGCAAGGGAAAAAGGTAAAGTGGTAAGCAATAAATGTTGAAAAGGAAACTACCACTACTATGCCTCTAAATGCACGTCCCATAATGGAATAGCCGTAAGTATGCTTCAGTAACCAAAACCGTCCTAAATATACCCATCTATCCACAGTAAAAACTGGTACTGCCTGCTGCCGCCCTCTCATAGGGCAAGTTATAGCCGCGCCCGATGTGATAGCAAAACTCAATAATGTCTGACCCCCACGCTCCGGAGGGGAACTCGAGGGGGAGCTACCCACACGAGTAAAGTAACCATGTCCAAGTATCATACTATAGCAGGACTGAATCACGACTATGCTCAAGTGGAACAAATCCTCCACTAATGAAGCCCCGATCCCCCAATCTGATGCAAGAGAAAACCATCCGGTCGACCGCCCAATATCCTCGGTCGCCGCAATACCCCACAGTCCACAATCTGATAAAATAGACAATATCCGGTCAATCGCCTACTGTCCGCGGTTGCCGCAACCCCCCACCAATAACAATCAAGTACCACATGTCCCAGGACTCCAAGTCCCGACTACACTATCCCAAAACCTGCTCGAACCCGAGCAACATGAATCAAAAGTTTAAATGAAAGAGAAAGGAACAATCAGTTTCTCTAAGTTAAAGCATGATCAGGGGTATCTCTAATAGTCCTAGTGAGTAAATCGCAGAGTAAAGAGGTAAGCAACAACCAAACCAACCTAGTACGCGCAACTCCCCAAACTGTTAAAAGATCTCCCAGCAGTCTAAAGAAAATGTCCCCGGAACTCTAGAATCTGCGAATAACGGTAAAATAACCGAAACCCGACGTTATTGGGCCTTTCTCGGGAAAACACTGTTTGCGTTTGCAAAACAGCACAGAAAAGTGCAATTTTCACCTGTTTGCAGCCCTCAAAAAAAAATCCAAAAATTACGGTTGCAATCCTCGCGACGAGTAGATCAAAACAAGTATTTTTACACCCTGATCCGAGCCCGTAGCCCAAGATAGAAAATCAACAAGCCCAGATTCCGAGATACATCACACAAAATAGGAGTCAAAAGATGCCTCGGGAAACTATGCCGAAAGTTCGGAATGGAGAAAAGTGGTCAACACAAAAATCGAAGCCTTACCTCTTAGCAACACGCTGCCGCAAAATCGTCCAAAATACCTCTGGTTTGCGCAGGGAAATTTTCTGACTGAACTGCGACGGAAACGGTGGGCCCGAAAATGGAAATCGTCGAAGCACGCCGCGTCACAGAGAACTCGCTCGGCAACTCCAAAAATTCCGAAAACTTCCTGGAGAGGTGGAGGACAGAGAGAGGAAGAAGTCTTCTTCAGGCCTCACCATCTAATTCTTCTGCTCTAAAACTCAAAAAAAAGAAGAAAAAGTGAGAAGAAATGGGTGGTGGGCTTTTATAGCCCAAGGGAATTCGGGCGCCTACAGTAACTTTCGGGGCGTCGAAAGTCCCACGGCCCGACCCACCGTCAGTGTTCGAAATTCACGGGCGCGCGACATGTGTCCACGAACAGCACAACGAGAGGGCGCTCCAGCGAATCGGGCGCTGCAGCGTGGCCCGTGCAGAACAGCGCACCAGCGGCGGACCAGTGGCGGGCATGTTGGCGGCGCCTCGCCCGCCACGACAGCAGGCGCCCGCCAACGCCGCCGAGACGCCCGCGGGTCTTCCCACGCGTTCGTTACACCGCGGCGCGGCGCTCGTGCGTGAGCCGGCAAATCGGGGCCGCACGTGGCGCGCCACCCGGTCATGACGGAGCCGCCTCGACTCGTGGAACGCGTAGCGTAACACCGCCAATGGAAGCTGCCACGTGTCACCCGCCTCGGTCCACTGCGCCAACGCCAATCTCAGTGGACGCGGAGAGCTGCGCCGGCAATAGACAGGCCGCACGTGTCTCTCCGCCGGTACATACACCAGCGCCAGGTTACCTGGTCGGAAGCATGCGCCGGCCAATCCTGTTCGCCCTTAGGACTGCCACTTGGCACGTCCCGCCGGCAACAGCCCCCCCCCCCAGGCATTCGAAACGCTCGCGTAAACTTTCGGGGGTCCATTTTGGGCGTCCGGACTCCGAAAAATACAAGTAAATATCCAATTCACACGGTTTTCCACGTGAACCAAATACGCCTCCGTTTAGCCAAATCCTTATCAAATTTCAGCAAAATCGCCGGAAGGCCAGGCTTGATCCCAAATCCTCGCTGGGGCGTGCAAACGTGTCCATGCATGTTGCAGACCGAACACCAATAATAGAGTTCATCACACGGATCACGGAAAAACTGCACGGGGACCTGGGCTCCATACATCCTCTCATAAAAAAAAAGTTTCGACTGAGAAGGTTATGATCTTCTGCCAGCAGACATTAGAGACTTGTTCATTGAGACAGTCAGAGCGCACAGGTTGTAGCGACTATGAGCGAGGTGTCTACGGCGGCGCGGGACGCGAGGATATCCCCGTTATCGTGAGATCCCAGATGTGATTCCACCGGAGCTGATAACAATGCAACGGGTTAGGGAGATTGAGATGGCGATTGCCGTGGTTTCAAGGAAACCACGCAACCCCGATAGCACCTCATTGGATATCACCTGAGAGCTGCGGAGAGAGCTGAGGTGCAAGTCGCAGGATCTGAGTGATCGAGGGTCTGTTCGACCTAGTGCCACCCCATTGATACACGGTGGTGATGCCACACCGTTGAACACGGTGGTGATGCCACACCGTTGATAACGGTGGTGATGCCACGTCGTTGACAGACGACAGTGAGGGTCCTTGTGTGGTGTGACCGTAAGGCAAGTTTGGATATTATTTAGGACCTTTTGATGGGTATACTCCAGTACGTTTGCTTATGATGCATGTATTTTGGAATCTGCATGTGATTTTCGCAAGAGGGTGTTCAGGACACGGTAGGGGCATTATGAGTATAGTGAGGCAAGAGGGAATGACTAATGCCCTGTTGCTTTAAGATTGAGAATTGTGTATTCCTTTTGCACCTTGGAAGAATTTTTGAGATATTCTTTGGGATATTTGATTTTACCGCATCTCTGTATGGTTAGAGCGGTGGAGTACGTATAGATGGTGTAACAGGTCTGTGAGGAAGAGTTGTATGCCAAGTTGTGTGGTGCAAGTTTAGCTTCGAGAGCATATCTTCTTGGATTACTTATTCTAGCCATAAGGGGCGGGTGGTGGAAATCGGCCAAAATGGATGCTATTGGAGAGGGAGGCAAGGCAATTATTGTTGAGGGAAGAGCTTTTGGACCGGGATAGTGCCAGCCAGAGCTCGACGAATAGGTGATGAGACTGATACCAGCGCCGATTTTAGCATCGCCGTGATGGGAGATGGATTTGTGAGATACAGTGATGCTCCCATAATGGCTACGAGAAGTTACAGTGGATTATTGCGCGAAGCATCAGTTCACCCGGACAAGGCCACTGGGTGGCAGATACTCGGAGCAGGAGACTATTTGGGGTTGAGTTTGATGATTCGTAGCTGGCGCTGTGAGGACCGTTAAGGTGACCAGGGGCAGACGGTTGTGTCCCTGGGTGTTCCTTTTGATGGTAGACTGCGGTGGAGCAGTCCATTGGATGGCAGGATTCGAGAGTGAACGAGCGAAACCCTGGTGTTTAAGGCTTCGTCCCCATTGGATGATCGCGTGGAGATGTTTTGGGTTGCACTGGTCGAGTTGGCACCAGGGAGTGGTGTTGATGGTGTCGTACTGTTCTGTCCCCTTTTTTTCCCAAGCCCTTGTTGGAGTCCCTGAGGTTTGTTTTCACATCTCAGCACGGGAGCGATGTGCTTTCGGATCCCTCGCCGTGATGACTCGCTCCATTGGAGATTGGGAGTGTTTGGAGTACGAGGGATGCCGTTGCAATTTTGGCTCGTGATGAGGGGGATGTGCAATCGGGCCATGCGTACTGGTTGTTGTTTTGTTGTGGCGGAGTAATCACGGGGAGTGAGTAGCGATTGGGAGATGGAGACGGTGTTGATGGATATCTACCCTAGTTTTGAGACTCATTTTTTGAGTTGTTTGTTTCGAGGATGTTGAAAACTTTCTTTTAGTGGGGGAGGATGTGATGACTCGGATCTTTGCAGGGCTTCTACAGTGTGACCGGCAGCTTCTGGAGGCCGATGGGGCATGTCGGCGGGTTTGTGCGCCAATTTGGACACAAGTGATGGACTCCGGGCTTAAAATGGATCGCGTGGGTAATCGGAGGACCCCATCGGATGGTTAGAGGTGTTTTCGCGCAAAATGGATATCAAATTTAGACTCAGCGTGGAAATCGGATTAAAAATGCCTTACGGGAGCCTCGGCAATTTGTAGGATTGGAATTGGCAAAAATGGAAGCGATTTGGACTCAGCGCGCGGAAACCGGGTCAAAATGGGCTATTTACATGTATTTTCGGAGCAAAGTTACTGTTAACCGCCGGAACAGTAACTCGGCTGATGGCGGCGACGCGGCGGGGGGCGGGCAGCGGCGGAGCAGCGGCGGGCGCGGCCTCGGGCAGGCGGAAAGGGCGGCGGGCAGGGCGCGCGGGCGCGGGCAGGGCGCGCGGTCCACACGGCAGTCGTGCACCGGAGAGGGGGGCCACGTGGCGGATCCCACTGGGTGGTTCACGGGACGCGGTCTACGGAGCAGCGGTGTTTGGTGGACTTGGCGGGAGACAACGTGGCAGATTCTGGTTCGTCGGGTGCACGGGGTATGTGCACCGGGTTCAGCGAGCGCGGAGACCTGACACGTGGCACGACGAGGATGGACGAGCTACTGTGCGGTTGCAGGCGGCAGGTGGGGTGGGTCAGGCGGCGTGGCAGCGGGGGCAGGCGGCGTTGGCAGGCGGCCGGCGGGCGGCGTGGCGGTCACGGCGCCGACGTGGCGCACGCGGGCGCCACGTGGCGGCCCGCCATTGGCGGGCGCCACATCCGCGTGGACCACGCGGGCCACGCGGCAGGACGGGAGCTGCGCGTTTGCTGTCCCGTGTTCGGGGGACACGTGGCGCAATCTGGTAGATTCGGGCGCTCGATCGACGGCCCGGATCGGCGCACTGTGCGCGCCCGAAAGATTCGGGCGCACGGAATTTGGGACACAGGGGGCATTTTGGATTTGTTTGGAATGGGCCTTTAAAAACCTCCTTTTCTCCCTCTTTCATTCCTTTTCCGAGCCTTAGAGTGAGAATGGAGGGAGAGCTCTATATGGAATTTGTTCCCTTGAGATTCTTGAGCTCTGGTGGATCGCCGGAATTTTTGGAAGCTCGGCAACGGCGATATCGATTTTACAGTTCGCCTCCGGTTTCCCCTATTTCGGCCCATACCGTCGCCAGTTCAGTCGAAAAATTCGCTGTGAGCAAACCAGGAGGAGTTTTTGGGCGATTTCTCGACAGAATGTTCCTAAAAGGTAAGGCTTCGATTTCCGTGATTGATCGCTTCGCTCTGTCTCGCACTTTTGGCACGTTTCCGAGGCATCTTTGACCCCCATTTTTCTGTGATGGATTTTGGACAGCACAGTTGTCGATTTTATATCTCAGCCTAGGGAAATCAGATCAAGGCGTTTCAGGACTCGATTTTGATATACTCGTCGCGAGGATCACAGTGGTGATTTGTCTGAGATTTTTGGAAATGTTTCGAAGGTGATAATTAAGCTTTTCTTGGACTGATTGCTACAGGAATTCGATTTGGAGGGTTTTGAGGTTGCAGCGATGTTTATTTTATCTTGCTCTACAGGTATCAGATCTGGGCGTTTAAACAGTCGTTTGGGGCTACTCTTCGCGAGGAACGCGACCGTAGGGAATTTTCTGGATTTTCTTGAGGACTGGACAGAGGTGAATTTAGCCTTTTTTGGGGCTGATTTTCGACTGCGGTTAATTGTACAGTTTTGAGTTAATTGTGCGCGTTGTTCTGTGCTGTGGGACACAGATTTTGGTGGATTGCTGTGTTAGAGACCGCGGGCAGCGAGAGGTCTCTTTGGTGTTGTGCGCGCTTTTCGAGGTGGGTGGTTGTTGCATACCTCTACTTCTGACTTGCTCACTAAGTTATTAGAGAAGCCCACTATGAACAATATGATGATTGCGAGGCATGTTTGACTGATATAAATGCGAGCCTATCATCTGAGATTAATTTTGTGGAATAGCATGTTGGGGTTATTATGGGGATAATATTGCTGTTGGAAACATGATCAGTGAATAATTAATAGTGATAGTTACATGCCGTATCAGCACATAAATTCACGGAAAATGGTTAAATGGACTAATTAGGGACATGATGACTTATCTTTGTGCGGGTTCCACCTTGGGATTTTCATGGATCAGGGTCTTTACATGTGTAGTTGACTGTGATTTTAGCTGATTGTTATATTTATTTGGATATTATTAATTGTTACACATGTTGAACTGTTATTTGACATTCTCTCTCTTTCACATTGCATGAGGACTTTTGCATGCTTGTGTGGACATCTAGATAGGCCACTATTATTGCTACACTATCATATTGGGATTTGACTAGGAGAAACCATGATTGCTTTCTTTTCTCCTTCTATTTAGACTTTCGAGTCATGTTGCTCGGGTTCGAGCAGAGGTTTGGGATAGTGTAGCGGGACCTTAGGGTCAGAGACAGGGTTTACTTGATGTTGGATCATGGGTTATTGCGGCAACCGCGGACAGTAGACGGTGACCGGATCTTGATTATTTACCCGATTGTGGGTTGTGGGTATTGCGGTGACCGCGGACATTGGGCGGTTGACCGGATGTTTACTATTGCATCAGATTGGGTATCAGCTTTCTCTAGTGGATGGAGTTCCCACTGTTGAGTACTATTGCATCTGATTGGGGATTGGGGTTTCTTTAGTGGACGGAGTTTCCCACTTTGATCATAGTCTTGATCCAGTCCTGCTATATTGAGATGTGGCTACAGAGATACGTGTGATATTGATGACAGAGATACTTTACTCGTGTGGGTAGCTCCCCTCGAGTGCCACTAGGAGGTAGGCTTTTCGGACCTAGCCTTGTGTGCCGGTCTAATACTTGTTTTGGGATGCAAGCCGTGGAGGCCGATCCGCGGTTTCGAGCCTTGTGTGCAGATTCCGCTGAGCAGGCAGTACCAGTTTTACTGGTGGTACCAGATTGGTTATTTGGTCTTATACTGTTTCCTGATGCATTCGTACAGTCATTTCTTCCAGTATTGGCATTTTAGAGGCATACTAGTAGTGGTTTCCCTTTATTCAGTAGTTCTGTTTACAGCTTTACCACTTGTCCCTTTTCTTGCTCTGGTAGACTTAGTGGGTACGACGGAGTTTGAGGCTTTACCCACAGGGGAGGCTACTGGTTTACTAGTGGTTCTCACCCCATGTTGTTTCCCTCTTTCTTTCTCCTGTTTGCAGAGTCCTCGCGGGAGTTGCTGATCTTCGGTCGTTATCCGAGGCGAGGAGTCAGAGCCAGATCTTTACTACCCAGGAGTGTAGCTGTATCCCTGGGTGGAGATTCCTTGTAGCTGACAGCTGGTTTTTATTGTTTACTTTGAGAGGGATCTTTTGTATCTTGAGAGACTGAGGTACCTGGGTTTTAGTTTACCTCCCTTTTTTTTAGTTGAGAGATGCTGTACTAAGGACATTGTATGATGATATCGTATCGAGGGAAGGGATATTGTACCCTATTTCATGTTGTACAGTGATTGGATTTTATTTTACAGCATTTTATTTCCGCTCTGATTTTGCGTAGCTATAGTACTATCTTTTGCAGGTTAGACGCTTGCCTATGCGGATTTTTGCATAGGTGGCGGATCTGTGGGCGAGCCACGGGTCGCAGCAGTTTCGACCTACGGGGCGTGACACACATCATCCTCATTCTCTAACTTTCATAACAAATAGTATTTCATACCATTTTTATTTAGATTTATTATATGGCCGAAAATCCGGTACATTACATTCTACCCCCCTTAAAATAAGTTTGTCCTCGAAACTTGAATCACAACTCGACTCAATCTTGATCGAGAGGGGGAATCTTGCCCTCACTAGACTGGGCTCACTGTATATCGTGACCGGGCATCATATTGCCCGCTCGCCGAAACACATGAGCAACTCATTCTTGAATCCCTATCTCAATCCAGAGACAAACTCAGACATGGTGTCTGCCCACTTTCACCAAGTAGGCGGAAGACACCGTTGAGCACTTGCTCTCTCCTTTGCCAGAATTGCCCCGTCTTTTCTTGCGAAATTTCCACTTAATTCCGCCATCATCTTCTCATAGTGAGGCTGCATCTGTAACCAATTACATTAACCGCATATTTCGGTCACTCCACTGCCTAATGTGGAGGGCAAGGCCAATCCACGAGTTCCCAGCTATCACACACGTACTAGTGCTCTAAGTCCACGGGTTATCAGCTAACCCGATATCTCGGACTACTAATGGTTCACAGACCACGGTCCAATAGGGCCTATAGCCCGAAACTATGTCCAACAATGTGCAATGGCTCTCGCTAGCACGCAGAGACCAAGTCATAGGGAGATCCTCAATCAGGATTACTATCCCATCACTCCCCCACCAGAGCTACAGTACCTCGATCATCGCTAACTCTACGGCCTGGTCATATCACATCTCAGTGTATACTACAGCTCAATCCTCACACGTGGGCATTCCACGTTCCCGGGTCATCGCTCGGACTACCGTCCCGAACCAAATCACTATCATGCCCCGCCATCAGGTCCGGGCCGCTGTCTCTCACAG
This sequence comes from Tillandsia leiboldiana, assembly GCA_029204045.2. Taxonomy (NCBI): domain Eukaryota; kingdom Viridiplantae; phylum Streptophyta; class Magnoliopsida; order Poales; family Bromeliaceae; genus Tillandsia; species Tillandsia leiboldiana. The sequence continues at coordinate 593 of JAQNDB010000647.1, read as the reverse complement.
CTGACTGCGCCTGCCCACTGGGCTACAGGCCCACAGTCCAAACATGGTCCAGGCACGGATCGTCCCCAAGCGAACACGCTAATCGTCGCCACGCGACCCCTATGCTCACTGAGCAAATCCAACTATTAAGTCGTCAATCTACGACCCTAACTCTCTGTCAACTCTGGCCCACTGGGCAAAGGCTAATATGCCATCTAATCAGCTCTCTCTCTGGCGAAACGATACTTGTGCTCCATGAGCACCCAAACAGTTGGGCGTCCTACGCCCCCAACGCTCACTCGTGAAAATCCAATGCTAAGCGATTTGCTTAAACACACCACGGCTAGCGTGCAACTCTCCCAACTAGTCGAGGCACCACTGCTAACTGTTTCACCAACTCTGGTGATTAACACGCAACACGGTGGGTTGGCAACCCTTGCCATTACGCCGATCCCTCAGACCAGCGCATAAAACCCCGCTTACTTGCTGACCGGTTCGAATCTCGAAAACATATCCTGGGTCTTACCAGCCCCACTATGCGGCACTCAGCTATGAAGACATACCACACAGTCACTACCGTCATCAGGGCGAACTTTCGCCACTAGGCAGTAAGT
>JAQNDB010000646.1:0-73336 GCA_029204045.2 Tillandsia leiboldiana | reverse complement strand
CTTTTGGAGAGGGCTATACTCGAGGGGGAGCTGATAGGACTCTCTTTGTGAAGCAATTATCAAAGCAATTTCATTGTAGCACAAATCTATGTCGATGACATTGTATTTGGCGCAACAAGAGATAATGGCTTCTAAATTCACGGAGACCATGGAAGCGGAATTTGAGATGTCCATGATGGGCGAATTGACTTATTTTCTTGGATTGCAAATTAAACAAAATGATGATGTATTCACTGAGTCAATCCAAGTATGCAATGGAGTTGGTCAAAAAGTTTGATCTAGAAAATTGTAAAGATTTTCCAACTCCAATGGGAACTCGCCACAAGGGACTTAGAAGTGAATCAATAGTGAGAATGTAGACGAGAAACTGTATAGAAGTGATTGGAAGTCTACTTTACCTCAGGCTAGTCGCCCGATAATCTTGATTGTTGGGATTTGCGCGAGATATCAATCAGCACCAAAGGAGGTTCACTGAAAGCGGTGATTTTGTGAAAACGGATCATCCGGTACATAAAGGATCAATATTAATTTCGGAATTTGGTATCCTATGGGAACAAGTCTGGATATTTGTCACGCCCGGGGGATTAATTTAGCGGACACGGATTACAAAAGGGATGTACTTTTTTTTTCCATTTGAAAAATCTCTTCCCCGGCGCGTGCCCAGATCCGCCGCATATACAGGATCACTCTACAAACGGACAGAGTCTCCCCTGTATATGCACGGCGTCGCGGTTTGTGCAATGTTCAATAATGAGTAAACATTCAATCACAACATCCACTCATACAACCATTCACAATATGCTGAATTAACTCACGGCCGATTAGTTTGAAAGGATAAAACCCACGGTTGTTGAAACGGCCCCACCGGCACCCATATTTTGAAAACCGTTTTTGAAAGCAACATAAACTCAGGGTTTTGAAAACAGTGCCCACACGACACTTAGGTTTTGAAATCCATTTTCGCAAACCATAATTCACAAGGTTTTGAAAAACGGTGCCCACACGGCACCCGAGTTTTGAAATAATAGTTTTCGCACCCTGTTCTTTTATTTGCTATTTATTTTCCAAAGCGGCCCACAGAAATGTAAAGAAAACTAAACAATTCAATTGTCACCGTACCAACATCCACACCGACCCCACGAGGTATCGAGAACCATCCACAGTCTACAACTAATAAATGGAATGCGAAAGTAAAGAGTAAAGTACTGTTCCAGTCTCCTGAGACCCAAAACCTCTAGCCGTGGCCTCACCGTCGCCTAACTCTCCCCCCTGTAGGACCCTGTCGCAAAGTGGGAAGTCAGCGACTAAACAAAAATGATAATAACATAGCAGGTAAGAAAACGTCCAACCGTAGTCTATCCGGAGCAACCACCCCCGCAAGGGAAAAGTAAGATCAAACACCTGTAAACCTGCAATACCCGATCCCGTCGGACAACTAAACCGACGAATCGCACCGCGCCCAAGTCGGACAACTAAACCGAATGGGTCGCACCGCTCCCACGTCGGACAACTAAACCGACGGGTCGCACCGCTCACACCTTGGCGCATCCAAGCCCCACACTAAAGAGGCCCCACGCCGTCCTGTGGGTATACACGGGTCCATGGACCACTTTTCCGGAAAAGCACACCCTTTGCGGTGGCCAAACCGCGGGTGCGCGTGTTGCAGCCGAGCATAGTAACCGTGAACCATATATATATATCAATGTATGAAAAACGTATGAAAAACATATACATATCCGTGCATGAGAACCATATGAAACAATATATATATATTCACAGCATACTCCGATACGTGCATGAGAGCGACATGAAACAATATGTATATCTAATCACGAGCACCGTAAAGCCATAACGAATAAATGATGCCTCCCTACCATGTTTAACCCAAGTACACTTAAGGATGACCCCGTCCAACATGATAGAATAAATGTTAAGACTTAAGAGTAAAAACCCACCTCTACGAGCGATGATCAAAGCGCTACCCCCGTGTCCCGGTGCGCTCCCCGAAACTACAAAATCCACCGGGAAGAAGTCAGCGACTACCAAACATAATGCAAGGAACAAGAACAGATATTCGGGTCCCGTCGTGGAACCGGGGCTCTCTCTTGGGTTTCGACGGCGGCGGCGGCGGCCGAGTCGGAAACCGAGCGGCGGCCGAGTCGGAACCCGAGGCGGCGGCGACCGTGCTGCCGCGTTGGCCGCACGCGTATCAGGCTCCGTGCGGTGTGAGGCCCGCACGGCTCCTTGACAGCGGCGGTCCTGCTCGGTGCCTGGCCCCCGCGCGGCGCACCGGTCCAGCCACGGGCGCCCAGGCCGCACGCACGGGCTGCCCTGCGCGGCGCCCAGGTCCCGCGCGGGCGCCCAGCCCCGCACGCACGGGCGGCCCCCGCGCGGCGCCCAGGCTCCGCGCGGGCGCCCAGCCCGTACGCACGGGCGACCCCGCGCGGCGCCCAGGCCCGCGCGGGTGCCAGACCCGCACGCACGGGCGACCCCGCGCGGCGCCCAAGCCCCCGCGCGGGTGCCAGACCGCACACCCGGTGCCCTAGCCCTGCGCGCAAGGGCGCCTCGCGACGGCGGTGGTGCGGACGGCCCGGGGTGTACGTCCCCCCCCTTCCCGTGCGGACGATCCGAAAGAAAACCCTAGCTACAAATAAAAAAAACTCACAGAACCAATGCGCCTCGACTCGCGATGAAGAGGGAGGGAGAGAATAGGATTATCCCGTTCTTGCGTGCCCGGTTCGGAGGTGTGCGGTGTTCTTCCGTTCCTCGATCGGTTCCGTCGCGGTTCCTCGCGCCGATCGGATGGGAAGAGGAGGGTTTGGGAGGGGCAGTTTCTTGTCCTTCTTCAAGTCACGATGTAACAGAGGTGAGAGGAACGGTAGGGGGGGGGCTAAATCTGAACCTACACCAACGAATTAAAAGAATAGCCGCCCGTACACGGGAACTTAACCCTAAGTCCCAAAAAAGCAATTCAATCTCGGCGAAAAGAGTTTGGGTGCGAACCTGGGTCGGTCCGCCTCGAAGAACGTGTAAGTCGCCTGAACTGCTGCCAACTTCCGGAATTTATTCTGGGAGATTCCGGGGTCAGAATCCAGAACCGATTTCGCCCCCGTTTTCCACTTCGCGAGCTCTATTGTCTAAAAATACCCGCGAGCCCCGACAGTCTGCCCAGAGATAAAGAAAATAATTCACCCTGGACCCCTTAGTCGAAAAGCGAATCAACAAGAATTCAAAGGAAAGTCTAGAAAGACAAATAAAGCCGCGGTTATCACACCACTCACCTCTAAAAAACGAGTTTCGTCCTCGAAACTCAAACCCGGGTGGTGGTGAAGAGGTCGGGGTAGCACTCCCTCATCTTAGATTCCAGCTCCCATGTTGCTTCTCGTTCCTCCTGGTTGCTCCAGAGCACCTTCACGTAGGGGATGACTCGGTTCCGCAGCGCTTTGTTTTCTCTTGCTAGGATACGCACGGGGGTTTCCTCGAAGCTTAGATCCTCCTTGAGCTCGAATGTGGAGACGTCCAACACGTGTGACGGGTCGGATAGATATTTCCGGAGCATGGACACGTGGAAGACGTTGTGGACCCAGTCGAGGTTAGGGGGGTAGGGCGAGGCGGTACGCCACTGGGCCTATGCGCTCCAAGATCTCAAAAGGCCCCACAAACCGTGGGCTCAACTTGCCCTTCAGCCCGAAACGCTTGATCCCTCTGGATGGCGAGACCCGTAAGAACACGTGTTCCCCCACTTGAAATTTCAAATCGCGGTGCCGTCGGTCTGCGTAGCTCTTCTGTCGGCTTTGGGCGGTCAGTAACCGCCGCCTGATGAGGCGCACCTTCTCTTCAGTCTCTTCCACCAAGTCGGGTCCCAGGAATTTCTGTTCACCTAAGTCGTCCCAACAAATCGGGGATCGGCAGCGTCTCCACATACAAGGCTTCGTAGGGTGCCATTTGGATGCTGGCCTGGTAGCTATTGTTGTAGGCGAATTCCACGAGGGGTAGGTAGCGTGCCCAACCGACTCCCCAGTCAAGTACACAGGCGCGTAGCAGGTCCTCGAGGGTCTGAATCACTCGCTCCGACTGTCCGTCCGTCTGAGGGTGGAAAGCTGTGCTGAAGTGTAGCTTGGTCCCCAGGGCTTGCTGTAGACTTTGCCAAAACTTCGAGACGAAGCGGGTGTCTCTATCCGAGGTGATCGATGCCGGCACTCCGTGCAGTCTCACGATCTCGCTGAGGTAGACTTGAGCCAACTGCTCTCTGGTCCAGGTTGTGTGGATGGGTAGGAAATGTGCTGACTTGGTTAGCTGGTCCACAATAACCCAGATCGCGTCGTGCCCCTGCTGTGAACGTGGGAACCCGGTGACGAAGTCCATAGTGATCTGATCCCACTTCCACTTCGGCACCGGTAAGGGCTGTAATTTTCCCGCCGGCCGCTGATGCTCTGCTTTTATCTGCTGGCATACCAGGCAATGAGCTACATGTCGTGTCACATCCCCCTTCAACTTGGGCCACCAGAAGGTCTGCTTGAGGTCCCTGTACATCTTCGTGCCCCCCGAATGCGCCGCATAAGGGGCGCGGTGTGCCTCTGTCAGAATCTCCTCCTTCAATTCCGGCGAATCCGGTACACAGAAACGCCCACGGAACCACAAGACGCCGTCACTTCCCACTGCAAAGTCGTTCTCCTGGTTCGGGTGGATCTTGTCTCGCACGAGCCGTAAGTGCGGGTCTGTCAGTTGTCCTTCTCGGATTTTCTCGAAAAGCATCGGCTTGACCACCAACGCTGTCAGTCGAGCAACAGTGCCCGCTGATACCACCTCCAACCTCAGTCATGAGAATTCCGCAATCAGGGTGCTCTGCTCAGTTATCACGCGTGCCGACGCCTCCTCCGGTTGCCCCTTCCTGCTTAAAGCGTCCGCCACCACGTTTGCCTTCCCGGGGTGGTATTGGATTGTTAGATCGTAATCCTTCAACAATTCAAGCCACCGCCTCTGCCGCAAATTTAGCTCCTTTTGGGTGAACAGATACTTGAGACTTTGGTGGTCTGAAAAGACGTTACAGTGGACACCAAAGAGATAGTGTCTCCATAACTTTAGAACGAAGACCACTGCAGCCAGTTCCAAATCATGAATCGGGTAGTTCTTTTCGTAATCCTTCAGCTGCCTGGATGCATAGGCTATTACTTTCCCCTGTTGCATCAAAACACCCCCAAGGCCGATCCTCGATGCGTCGCAGTACACTTCATAATCCTCTCCGGGCGTTGGTAGTACCAGTATAGGCGCCCTGGTTAGCCTCCTTTTAAGTTCTTCGAAGCTCTCTTGGCACTTAGCCGTCCATAGAAACTTCTCCCCTTTCTTGGTCAACCGGTTTAAAGGGGCCGCAATCTTCGAGAAACCCTCGACGAAGCGTCTATAATATCCCGCCAGTCCCAAGAAGCTGCGGATCTCCGTCACTGTCGTCGGTGGTTGCCAGTCCATCACCGATTCCACCTTCTTGGGGTCCACGGCGATTCCCTCTGCCGAGATCACGTGCCCTAGGAAACCCACCTCTCGTAGCCAGAATTCACACTTCTTGAGCTTCGCGAACAGCCTCTGTTCCCTGAGGGTTTGGAGAATCGTTCGTAAATGGTCCTCGTGCTCCTCGTCGGTGGTTGAATAGATCAGGATGTCGTCGATGAAGACCACTACGAATCGGTCCAAGAAAGGTCTGAAGATCCGGTTCATCATGTCCATGAAGACGGCGGGGGCGTTCGTAAGTCCGAACGGCATAACCGTGAACTCGTAGTGGCCGTACCGGGTCCGGAAGGCAGTCTTTGGAATATCTTCGTTCCGAACCCGGAGCTGATGGTAGCCCGATTGCAGATCGATCTTTGAGAACACCGTTGCTCCTCGCAGCTGGTCGAAGAGGTCGTCAATTCTGGGCAGGGGGTACTTATTCTTCACAGTAACCTTGTTTATCCCCCTGTAGTCGATGCAGAGGCGCAGGCTTCCGTCTTTCTTCCGTACAAAGAGTACTGGTGCACCCCAGGGTGACACACTCGGTCTGATAAATCCTTTGTCCAAGAGGTCCTCCAGTTGCGCCTTAAGCTCCTTTAACTCCGCGAAGGCCATTCGGTAGGGCGCCTTTGTGATCGGTTGGGTACCCGGTACGAGTTCGATAGGAAAAACCACCTCTCGTTCAGGGGGTATCCCGGGCAGTTCCATCGGGAAGACATCGGGGAAATCCCTCACCACCGCAATGTCTGAAGGTGTCGCCGAGGGTCGTGTCACCAGGTCCACCGAGGCCAGGTAGGCCACGCACCCGCCTTCCACCAATCTTCTAGCCCTCGCGATGAGATGATTGCTGGGAAGGAAATGCTCTTACACGCCAGGTACATATTCTCAGGAAAGCTCGGCTCTTGCAATTGTACCATCCGCTTCTCACAATCGATGAGCACTTGGTACAATGAGAGCCAATCCATGCCCAGCACTACGTCATACTCCTTCAGGGGGATTACCACCAAATCCCCCGGACAAGCCAGTCGTCCTAGATTGATCGGGCAGGCGGCCACATAGCTGACCGCCTCCAACACCCCCCCCCCCCGCCGTTTGGACCGTCAAACGATTTTGGAGGGGCACCACCCCAAGACCATGCACAAAAACGAAATCACTAGAAATGAAAGAGTGTGTTGCTCCGGTATCAAAAAGAGTTCTAGCGCGGGTGCTTGAAACAGAAGTAATACCTGCAAGGGCGCTCTCCGGCGGATCCATCTCTTGGCGGGTCATCGAGAAAACCCGCCCGCCAGGTTGTGGTTGCCTATCCTCCTCTCGTCGTGGTACAGGGGGTCTAGAAGTCGACCCCATAGGAGCTTTCCCCCGTCCTGACGTTTGTGGCGTGGGCGTAGAAGCTACAGAGGACGCAGATCCCCAGGCCAAGGGGCAGTTGCGGCGGAAGTGCCCCGATTTGCCGCATCGAAAACAGTGGTCACCCTTCTGGGGGCAATCTCCCGCTCGGTGTCCCCCCCCCACAAATAACGCAAGGCCTGTCTCCCGTCCTCGGCCCTCCTGCCGGTGCGCTCCGAGGTCCCGACTGTGGCCTCCACCGCTTGGGGGGTCGGCTTCCACCAGAAGAGCCTCCCCCGGAGTATTGCTGCGATCGCTTCTTTTCCTCATGGTGCGCCGGGCCCCCTCTCCTGGCGCGGGTAACGGCGAACCCACGCTCCACCACCGTGGCCCTGTCGACCACTTTCTGAAAAGTGTGCAAGTCGGCCGCTTGCACCACTTCGAAAATGTCACTCCGTAATCCATCCACGAAGAGCTGCGCCTTATGGGACTCGTTCCTTATCACGAAAGGGACGCAGTTGGCCAGTCGTACAAATTCGCGCTGATAGGCCATCACTGTCTTACTCCCCTGCTGGATGTGGTTCAGGTCATCCTCCAATTTCTTTTTAACGCTGCTTGTGAAAAAGGCTCCAAACAGCTCCTGTTTGAACGCTGTCCATGACGGGAGCACGACGGTGCCCTTTGTGGGATCAGGGCGGACCGTCTTCCACCATAAGCGGGCGTTCCCCTCCAGGAAATGAACTGCCAGGGGAACCCGCTCGTCGTCCTCCATGAGTAAGTCCTCAAATAACTTTTCCATTGATCCCACCCACTTCTCGACGACCCAAGGATCAGTCGTCTCCCCGTCGAACGTGGGTGGGTCGTACTTCTTAAAGTCGGCCAGGTTGGCCCGCACGCGGTCCCGCTCAGTCAGCGGAACTGACCCCTCCCCCGTGGCGGCGGCAGCCACAGAAGGGGAAGGGGCGATCACGGTCTCCCCCGAGGCACCCCCGTTGGTGCTTCCCGGCGCCGGTCCCGCAGTTGCCGTCGCGGTTACCGCCGTTGGTATCGTCGTCTGGGGTGGGGGTACCTCGACTTCGGCAGTCGCTGTAGGGGTCACTCCCGCGCTGACCCCCATCGCCGGCGCACCTAGCCCCTGCGGAGGGGCGGTGGCGACCGTCACCGTCGCGGCCGGTTGTTGCTGCGTCAACTAACGCACGTGAGCCGTGAGAGTCGCCAGCTGCCCCGCCATGTCCCTCAGCTGTTGTTGCAGGCGCTGGTTCTTTGCGGCCGCCGACGTTGTCGCGTCCGCCCCTGCATCCTCGGCCGATGATCTAGTACGGGCCATGTCTGTACACAAAAACAACAGTCAGCTCTAGACTCCGCTAACATGCAACGAACCCCCCATCGAGAGAAAAGGACCCAGGCTCGTTCCCCCCCCCTCGATCACTCGCGTCCTACTCTACTATAATCTATCCATTCCATTCCTTTGTAGTTAAGTGAGGTATTCCTGTGGACGTCGGCACCAATTGTTGTGATTGAAAGCTAAGTCTCTGATACCATCTTAATCTGTCACGCCCCGGGGGATTAATTTAGCGGACACGGATTACAAAAGGGATGTACTTTTTTTTTTCCATTTGAAAATCTTCTTCCCCGGCGCGTGCCCAGATCCGCCGCATATACAGGATCACTCTACAAACGGACAGAGTCTCCCCTGTATATGCACGGCGTCGCGGTTTGTACAATGTTCAATAATGAGTAAACATTCAATCACAACAATCCACTTCATACAACCATTCACAATATGCTGAATTAACTCACGGCCGATTAGTTTGAAAGGATAAAACCCACGGTTGTTGAAACGGCGCCCACCCGGCACCCATATTTTGAAAACCGTTTTTGAAAGCAACATAAACTCAGGGTTTTGAAAACAGTGCCCACACGACACTTAGGTTTTGAAATCCATTTTCGCAAACCATAATTCCACAAGGTTTTGAAAACGGTGCCCACACGGCACCCGAGTTTTGAAATAATAGTTTTCGCAACCTGTTCTTTTATTTGCTATTTTATTTTCCAAAGCGGCCCACAGAAATGCAAAGAAAACTAAACAATTCAATTGTCACCGTATCAACATCCACACCGACCCCACGAGGGTATCGAGAACCATCCACAGTCTACAAATAATAAATGGAATGCGAAAGTAAAGAGTAAAGTACTGTTCCGGTCTCCTGAGACCCAAAACCTCTAGCCGTGGCCTCACCGTCGCCTAACTCTCCCCCCTGTAGGACCCTGTCGCAAAGTGGGAAGTCAGCGACTAAACAAAAATGATAATAACATAGCAGGTAAAGAAAACGTCCAACCGTAGTCTATCCGGAGCAACCACCCCCGCAAGGGAAAAGTAAGATCAAACACCTGTAAACCTGCAATACCCGATCCCGTCGGACAACTAAACCGACGAATCGCACCGCGCCCAAGTCGGACAACTAAACCGAATGGGTCGCACCGCTCCCACGTCGGACAACTAAACCGACGGGTCGCACCGCTCACACCTTGGCGCATCCAAGCCCACAACTAAAGAGGCCCCACGCCGTCCTGTGGGTATACACGGGTCATGGACCACTTTTCCGGAAAAGCACACCCTTTGCGGTGGCCAAACCGCGGGTGCGCGTGTTGCAGCCGAGCATAGTAACCGTGAACCATATATATATCAATGTATGAAAACCGTATGAAATAACATATACATATCCGTGCATGAGAACCATATGAAACAATATATATATATTCACAGCATACTCCTATACGTGCATGAGAGCGACATGAAACAATATGTATATCTAATCACGAGCACCGTAAAGCCATAACGAATAAATGATGCCTCCCTACCATGTTTAACCCAAGTACACTTAAGGATGACCCCGTCCAACATGATAGAATTAAATGTTAAGACTTAAGAGTAAAAACCCACCTCTACGAGCGATGATCAAAGCGCTACCCCCCGTGTCCCGGTGCGCTCCCCGAAACTACAAAATCCACCGGGAAGAAGTCAGCGACTACCAAACATAATGCAAGGAACAAGAACAGATATTCGGGTCCCGTCGTGGAACGGGGCTCTCGGGTTCGACGGCGGCGGCGGCGGCCGAGTCGGAACCCGAGGCGGCGGCCGAGTCGGAACCCGAGGCGGCGGCGACCGTGCTGCCGCGTTGGCCGCACGCGTATCAGGCTCCGTGCGGTGTGAGGCCCGCACGGCTCCCTGACAGCGGCGGTCCTGCTCGGTGCCTGGCCCCCCGCGCGGCGCCCCGGTCCAGCACGGGCGCCCAGGCCGCACGCACGGGCTGCCCTGCGCGGCGCCCAGGTCCCGCGCGGGCGCCCAGCCCGCACGCACGGGCGGCCCCGCGCGGCGCCCAGGCTCCGCGCGGGCGCCCAGCCCGTACGCACGGGCGACCCCGCGCCGCGCCCAGGCCCGCCCGGGTGCCAGACCCGCACGCACGGGCGACCTCGTGCGGCGCCCAGGCCCGCGCGGGTGCCAGACCCGCACACCCGGTGCCCTAGCCCTGCGCGCAAGGGCGCCTCGCGACGGCGGTGGTGCGGCCGGCCGGGGTGTACCGCCCCCCCCCTTCCCGTGCGACGATCCGAAAGAAACCCTAGCTACAAATAAAAAAAAACTCACAGAACCAATGCGCCTCCGACTCGCCGATGAAGAGGGAGGGAGAGAAGAGGATTATCCCGTTCTTGCGTGCCCGGTTCCGGAGGTGTGCGGTGTTCTTCCCGTTCCTCGATCGTTCCGCCGCGCTTCCTCGCGCCGATCGGATGGGAAGAGGAGGGTTTGGGAGGGGTGGTTTCTTGTCCTTCTTCAAGTCGCGATGTAACAGAGGTGAGAGGAACGGTAGGGGGGGGGGGGCTAAATCTGAACCTACACTAACGAATTAAAAGAATAGCCGCCCGTACACGGGAACTTAACCCTAAGTCCCAAAAAGCAATTCAATCTCGGCGAAAAGAGTTTGGGTGCGAACCTGGGTCCGGTCCGCCTCGAAGAACGTGTAAGTCGCCTGAACTGCTGCCAACTTCCGGAATTTATTCTGGGAGATTCCGGGGTCAAAATCCAGAACCGATTTCGCCCCCGTTTTCCACTTCGCGAGCTCTATTGTCTAAAAATACCCGCGAGCCCCGACAGTCTGCCCAGAGATAACGAAAAATAATTCACCCCTGGACCCCTTAGTCGAAAAGCGGATCAACAAGAATTCAAAGGAAAGTCTAGAAAGACAAATAAAGCCGCGGTTATCACAATATTGTTGGATACTCAGATGCCGATTGGGCAGGATCAGTGGATGATCGGAAAAGCACGAGTGGTGCATGCTTCTATCTTGGCCATTGCCTTGTTGCATGGCACAGTAAAAAGTAGAATTGCATAGCACTCTCGACTGCCGAAGCGGAATACATTTCAGCTGGAAGTTGCTCAACTCAACTCATTTGGATGAAAAGCGTATTGAGTGACTTCCGCATTTCAGCATCTTCGGTAACAATTCTTTGTGACAACACAAGTGCAATTAACATTTCTAAAAACCCTGTGTTGCACTCTAGAACAAAACATATTGAACTTAGATATCATTTTCTTAGAGAGCTAGTTGAATCAAATACTCTTCAACTTTCATATATTTCAACTGAGGATCAATTGGCTGACTTTTTAACAAAACCTTTGGATCAAAAACGTTTTATTCATTTACGAAAAGCAATTGGAATGCTTTCCTTGAAATAAACTTCTTTTTGAAACCTTTGCTTAGGATAGGTTTTGTATTTGTTTTTGTTTTGTTCATTATCTATGTTTGTACATAGGACATTAATTGAGCATAGATCATAATTGACTTTAATTGCATCTTTTCGCACATTTAGAAATTCATGATGCTTTTGCCATCATAATATTTCACTGTTGCAATGATCATTTATGTTAATTAAATCATCTTCTGAGTGATCAAAGTCAATTTCTCTCTCTCAATGATCTCTTGGTATAGTCATTATCTTATTTGACTGTTTAGTCGAGTATGAAATCGAGATCAATTTTTGGTTGAATACTTTATATCTTAAATAATTGATAGCCAATTGAGGGGGAGTCAAAGAAATGTAAAATGCTCAAAAGATGTGGAAAGAGTTACATCCCAATGAGGAGTGTGAAAACTACCACCACATGGAGGAAAGAGCTACCACCTCGGTCGTCCGAGTATTGTGTGCAGCTACCACATGTATACCAAGCATGGTTGTTCAAATTTTGATTAAGTAAAATGCATGTTGAAATACTTGACTCCGTCAAATTTCAAGGTTGGTATAAGGTGGGTTTTTAAAGAAAGATGCTCAAAGAGCCACTCTCTTCAACAGATTGTCTAGATACATTATCTACTATATTTGGGATTTCAAACATCTATTGATCTTTGTATTTCATTTTCTTTACTGAATTGATGATTTGATAAAGGCATTACTCATAAGATCAAGTTAGATGTAATTGAAGGTGTTCAACTTTAAGGGATTTAATTCTTGTAAATTCTCGTTTCATTTTTGGATATTATTGATAGATTTGGCATAATCTAATTCTTGTTGTATGAAACGATGATTTTTGTTTAAAGTTGATACACATTTGTGCTTACAATCTTTTTCTGGTTTTTCTTGAATTTCTCTGAAATTTTCTAAAGAAAAAGTTGGAGCCAATCCGGATCGGGCAAGATGATCCAGATCCCGAACGCAGGTATTCTTCTGCGGGCTGACGATCCGGATTGGACCTGCCGATCCGGATCCCGAACGCAGTTTCTCACTGCGGGCAGCCGATCCGGATCGCAATCATGAACTGATCCGGATCGCGGCTAGGGTTTTATAAAGAACAAAAGGGTTTTGATTTCTTTTACTCCAATCTTTTGTTCCAAAGTTTCCAGAGCCTCTCTCTCTAGATTTCATCCTTCCTGGAAGCTTTCAAACTCAAGTTCTTCGACTCCAAGTAAGTTTTATTGATCAAAATCTCGGTTTTTCACCATTTTTCTCTTTTCCTCCTCAAACGTGATGAATTTCTTGGATCAACTTTGTTTGTGGATGGTTTTTGATCAAATTTCTTTTGAAATAAGAACTCTGGGTAGATTAGTTTTGATTATATGCTAGGTATTCTCCTGATTAACGGATTTTTAGGTTTCGATTTCTAAAATTTCGGTTTTAGGGCATATAATAAGGATTTTCGAAAATCATGCAATTGATCTAATTTTAAAAGTCCTTTTGCAAAACTAATTTGATTCTTAGTCTCTCTACATGATTATGATTGTTTGGGTACAATTTTTCAAATCTTTGCAAATTAACAATTTTTTCGTGTTCTTGAGTTGTTCCACACAGGATTTTTTTTTCTCAAGAAACCATTAGCAATGGTGATCACTTGGATTGTTTTCCTACTTGCTGCTATGGTACATACGAGAGACACTGCCAAGAGGGCTAAAAAGGATGAAGTTAACTGGGATGAGTTATCAGATGATGAAACACATCCTGGAGAATCGCCACAGAAAACCTCTGTTGCATCGAAAGGGAAAGCCCATGCAGAAACATCAACGGAAAAGGCTCCGCTCACTACTGCGGAAAAAGGAAAAGCACCAATGACCTCTTCATCCATTTTCCTAAAAAGAAAAAGACTTGCTCGACGACCTGGACGAGCTCGAGGTATTGAAATAAATGAACCATGTCAAGAGAACCCAAGGAATATTTCTCAAATTGACACTGAATCAGAAGACGAAGAAGATTGGGACACATTTCTTGACGAAGTACAACAAGGCATTGATGAAGAAAATAAGGTTTACCTAAAGAAAAAGAAGCTACTGAAGTCTTCCTCAATACTTAAGCAGCAAGCCATGAAAAAGAATGTGCCAAGCAATGAACCTCCTTACAACACACATTTTTTGCCAAGAAGATCTCCTCGGAATGAAGGAAAGACTGCTCCGTCAATCGTCACACAACGGTCTTCAAATTCCAGAAAAATTGACCAAAAGGGGAACTTGGAGTCTTCCTTCAACCAAGAACAAGATAAAATGGCTCTAGAACTCGGAAAGATGTCCAAGGACATACAGCAGATGAAACAAGAATGCTCTACGATTTCGGGAATGCTTAAACGAATTTTGAAAAAGATAGGCTGCATGAGCTCTGAAGACTCCGAATCTGATGACTGATTCCCTTCTTTTTATTCTTTTGCAAATTTTTAACCTTTTCTTGTGCAGGTTTTTCAGTTTTTAGGACTTAATCTTAGTTCTAGTTCTTAAATTTCGGAACATTTTCTTTGAAATTTTTAACTCTCCTTCAATTTTTGGTAATTTTGGCTTTGTTTGTGACAAAAAGGGGGAGAGAGTTTAGAGAACTTGAACAATGATATTGTGAAAATTGTGATCTTGTATACATCAAGGTACAATGATGAACAATGATGACTGCATCAAGGTACAATGATGAACAATGCTGATGTGAAAATTTTGTATACATCAAGGTAAGTATCACTTCAACTTCAACTTTGGTTTTTATCTTGTGATTGTTTGCATGTCTCTACTAACTATTCGACTAACTATTTGGGCATGTAATATGACTAACAAGTTGATGTTGGACTAACATTTTATGACATTTGGTTTTTGATTGCATAGAAGATATGTTGGCTTTTGACTATGATTCTCTTACATATCTGAATTCTCAAATGTCATGATGATCAGATAAATTCTATCTCTGTACTAGGTTTTGTGTGCTAAATATTCTTGAGGTATCTAACGATCTCTTTTTGTCAAGAATGATTTCCTTGTGCAGAGAGTACATATGTCTAAGTCTAGAGTCTGTTTTAGGAGTTTATCTCATGTTTTTAAAATTTTTGGATCTCCATTGTAAAGTTTTGTTGTATGGTGATAGCAACAAAAATATCTTTTTGAATTTTCTTTAGTGGATCTGTGTTTTGTCACGAAACCGCCAAAGGGGGAGATTGTTACGGAATTTGAGTTGGCGTAGTTTCATGAAAGTCTCAAGTCTTGAAGATTGAAGGTGAAGGAAGTTGGATCATTTAACTCAATCTCAAGAAAGAAGAATTCAAAAGGATCAGGTATGTTTAACTAAAGATTTTATTGGTGATCCGAATACTTCTTGTAGTGTAGAAACACTTGGAAGAATCTTTCATTGAATAAACATCAAAAACTGGTGTTCGGACATGTTCAGGATCCGGATCAGAGCCAGCGATCCGGATCCCGAAGGTTGTTGTTTCATACAATACTTCAATCCGGATCGCAGCATCTCACGATCCGGATCCCGAACGTTGAGTTTTCTGAATTGTATGAACGATCCGGATCAGACAATCCGATTCGGATCCCGAACGTGTGATTTTCTGGAAACCGTCTTTATTGCTACTGCAATCCGGATCGCCCAAATCCGATGAGGATCGCCGTCCGTCAAATTTCCAGAAATGTTAGGTTTTTGATTCTTATCTCCTTCCTAGGGTTTCTAACCTATAAATAGACCCTATGACTCTTTTTCTAGGGTGAATCCAAAATAATCCACATAGCCGTCATTTTCATATATCATCTTATACGGCTCTAGATCCACATATAGAGAAGAAAGGAAATCATTAGAGAATACTCTATGTTTCTTCATCTATATTGATTAGTTTGATTCTAGGTTTTCATACTCACATCTTGAGTTGAATCAAACTAATGAATACTTAGATGGTATTTCCGATCTATCTTTGATCTAAGTATTTGGCGGATCATCACCACCAAAAACAACGATTTACCCCAAAAATCGGCGCGTGGATTCGCGTGTCCTTGTGGATTCAAGGTTCAATCGCTCTCGTGGATTCGGAGCGAGGCACGTTCGTGGATTCGAAGGGTGCTATTGGGTGAAGACCGTGGATTCGGTCGGACGTCGTGGATTCGACGTTGGACGCCGTGGATTCGGCGTTGGGCGCAGATCGTGGATTCGAGAAGCGTCGTGGAGCGAGCGGAGAAGATCCTCTAGGAGCGTATGGAAAAGGTTGAGTCGTAAGTGTGTACGGTAAATCACCTTGTACGTGTTTTAATTCTAGTGGATTTCTGCCGTGTTATCGGTCCCGTGGTTTTTTACTCCGGTGATGGAGTTTTCCACGTAAAAATCTTGCGTATTATTTTCATTTCCGCATTGGGTTTTTATCGCAACGATTTTTGAGTGTTTATACGTTTACACCTATTCACCCCCCTCTAGGTGTTTTTTCCCCTATTTAGATCCTTATTACATATAACCCAACATGATGTACCCCGTCGATGTTGGACAGCGTCTACTGTGGTTAAAGTTGTTTTGCTCTGATACCATCTTAATCTGTCACGCCCCGGGGGGTTTTTACGCGCGGAGCGGTAGCCACCGATGCTCCCAAAATTTCACATATATTTTTTTTTTGAAACCAATCTCCCCCGGCGCGTGCCCAGACCCGCCGCATATACAAATTCACTCTGCAAACGGGCAGAGTCTCCTTTGTATATGCACGGCGTCCTAATTACAAAGTTCACATAAGCATGCCTTTAAGCACACTAGACCGGTTGCCAATCACATACAATCATTTTCAACAACATACAATCAATTTCCACAAGTAATAAAGGGGCCGACTATTTTTGAAGGGATAAAACCACAGGGTTTTGAATGCGTTGCCCACTCGACATTAGGTTTTATAAGACTATTTTCGAAACCACATAAATCCACAGAATTTGAAATCGGTGCCCACCCGACACCAGGTTTTATAAAACTAATTTCGAAATCACATAAATCCACAGAATTTGAAAACGGCGCTCACACGACACCCGTATTTTTAAAACGGTTTTCGCAACATTTTCCATGTTTCTTGTTTGTAGTTTGAAAGCGGCCAAGTAAAGAAGTAAGAACAAACACCCAACCAAAAGAGTTATAAAAATAGTCCAACATCCACATCGATCCCACGGGGGTATCGCGATCCACAACTAGCTACAATGCGTAATGAAATGAACCGAGAAGGTAAAGGAAACCGTATCTGTAGCCTCTAAGGGCCAGAAGATTGCACATGCGGCCTCACCAACGCCCTAGCACTCGCCCCTGGACGGACTAGACGAACCTGTCACAGAGTGGGAAGTCAGTGACCCGAGACAATAATAATAAAAGCAATAATGCTCAAGTAAGGCAAATCATGGTAAAAACCGGAGCAATCAACAATAAAGAACCCTGTGCACACCAAACAATGAAGAACCCTGTGCATACCAAACCGGGCACCTCCCCCGGCAACCACACCGAGCACCTGCCTCGGAAACCCCTGCCGAGCACCTGCCTCGGCCGCCGAGCACCCACCTCGGCATCACCGCTCACACCCCCCACCCACGGGGGCCCCCATTCCTAACGTCACCATCACGTGGGGTACACGGGTCAACGTACCACTTTTCCGAAAAAGCACACCCTCGCGGTGGCCAAACCGCCGATGTGCGTGTAGCAATCTCGAGCCTCGACCGAGCACCAACCTCGGCCAACCAGACCGAGCACCAACCTCGGTAAACCAGATCGAGCACCTGCCTCGGCCATCTCCCAGAACATGATGTATTGTCGAGCACAGCGACCCTTGGTCGCCATAGACGTAGTGATAATAAAACATAAGCATAAACGGGGGTTAGCAACATTTCAACGTGTCAAACCTTTGCTCTTACCAATTGCCCTCGTTTCCCGACTCAAGAACTGTCGGGAGAGGAACCCACCTTTCGACGTCCGACTGGTCACACCGATCACCGTCCTCATCGCTAGCATGCTCCAAACAACCCTACTGTTGTTCGGAGAGGCGAACTGCCCGTCCAGTCTCCCACCGCGACGTTCATTAAACCAGAGGTCCACGTCACCCCTTACAAGATTTAAATAACACTAACGGAAACATGCACAAAGAGGTTCTAAGGGGTACCCACCTCGAACACGAAGAAGAAGACGTGCGGAGGCTCCAACTAAAATACCCTCACCTTATGTCCGAAAAAGCTACAATGAGAATTATTGTTAGAAAACATCGTCGTGGTCAAAAACACTGAAAAACGGGGCGAAACGGGCCACAAACGGAGCTTCTGGGCTCAAAAGCTGAAGGCTGGTGCACGGTCCAGGCGTGGACCGGGTTCACAACGCAGAGGAGGCAGCGGCGCAAACCGGGCTCACCCCGGGAGCGTGCACCAGGCGGAATGGGCCGGGCCGGTGCACCAGCTGAGCGCGCACCGGGCTCACGCATACCCGGTCGCGGCGGCAGAGCCGGGTGCACGCCCATGCGTGGACCGCGCTTGCGGGCCGGGCTAGCGCACGCGCCCGTGCGCCGGGTCCGCGCCTTCGGGCCGCGGACACGTGCGCCGGGTGCATGCCAGTCCGGTGGACCGCGTGAAGAGGCAGCCGTACGAGATGAACAGTATGTCCCCGATTTCGTCTTTCGCGGCTCCGGTTGCGACCCCGCGACCACGGCGACTGCGGCGACGACTCCGAGAACACGATAACGGCGGCGGCGGCCTCCCGTTTGACAACGGCGGCAGCGGCTTCCCGTTACCACAACACCAAACCAGCATTGCCCGCGACACCCAAACCACCACCACCCGAAACGCCAACCCTAGAAAAATAAAACAACGATGCTAACCTTGTGTCACGCCCCGAGGGTTTTCGTTCACCGGAAACAGTACACAAAAGCGGTCATTCTGCTCGAAATAAATTTTTTTTCTTTGAAAAGCTCTCTTCCTCGGTGCGTGCCCAGACCCGCCGCATACACAGGGTCACTCTGCACACGGACAGAGTCTCCCCTGTAAATGCACGGCGTCGCGATAAGTACAGTGTCCAAATGCAATCCACAATTCAATCACAACAGTTTAGCATTCATTCATACTGTCACGCCCCGGGGTCGAAACTGCGACCCGGGCTCGCCAACAGATCCGCCATCTGTACGGAAACTGCCATACAGACGAAGCGTCTAACCTGCAGAAAGAATCAACTACAGAAAATAGATATCAGAGCTGAAAGTAGACTACTAAAAACTGAAGTCCAAACACTGTACAACTGAAAATAATACAATATCCATCTCCCCAAATACTATCATATACAAAATCCTCTGATACATAACTCAAAAGGGAGATATCTCCAATAAGTACATCAGTGTACAAGCCCTCGATACAAGAAAATATCCTCACTACATCAGTCTCTCAAACTGTAAAATAAAGTACAACTCTTACCTCTCTACAAAGGTCTCTCAACAGAGGAAGAAGAAGTAAACTATCAACCGAAGCTCTCCTCTGAAGGGGGGTACCGCTACACTCCAACGACGGGTAGGGAATTAGCTCGCGACTCCCTCGCCTCGGTCCGAAGGATCAGCAACAGGAGCACAGGAATAGAAGAAGAAGTCCCTGGGGAAAAGACACCACGACGGGTGTGAGAACTACTTCCCACAGTAGTTCTCAGTGGGTGCCGTCAACAAGCCCAACGGTCTGCCCACTAAGTCTACTAGAGGTAAAAGATAACAGTGCAATGAAATCTGAACAAGAAAAGCTGGAGCTACTCTACAGCTACCATACCTCTATCTAGATACTCAAAAAGTGGAACAGATGAAAGTAAAAGAGACCACTCGCACCCAAGGTGCTCAATAGACCCAATCGAACAGACTGCCTCATAGGGTCCAGTCAAGCCTGCGCCTGTCGACTAGGAACGCACCTGCCCACTACCACACATCCACATGAGGACGGGATTTACGTGGGGCGTCCTGCCCGACTAACTCACCCCTCGCGCAAAACTGCCTCAACAGGCCCGTCGTTGCATCCACTGCGGAAAACTGCCTCAACAGGCCAACCATCATATCCACAGCGGCATCTCAGGACGCGACTCCAACTGAGTAGAACGGCGCGGCATAGAGTATCAAACATTGGCATATGCAGGCTAGTCAAAATCTACGCTCACTCTCAGAACGGTAGGACTCAAGATCCCCAAATACCTCGCACAACAGTCGAAGCACTCTCGACGACTCAGCTGCTCGGCTAACTCGAAACACGAGACACTAGCCTCTCCAACGGCTCGCAGCACAAGGCTCACTGGCTGGAGATACTCCACAGCCAGGAACGACCCACAACTCAGGGTAACAAAACAGGCCGGACAACACTCAACGACCTGGGACCACCGTCAACCCCAACGGTTCCCAACAAGACGGACCGGAAGATACTCGACGGCCCGGGACTGCCGGCTGCGCAACGGCTCCCTCCACGACGGCACAACAGGGAAACAAGACCTCCCGGGACTACCGTTTACCCAAATGGCTCCCGGCACAGATAAGCAACCCAGTACAACTACCAGACTCCACTCTGCTCCCAGGCAAGAGTGTAAAAGCATCCCACACTAAAAGCAAGTCCCGACCTCTCGGCCCACTACCCGGGCGAGGAAACACTATGTCCAGGGATAGCAAAACAGTGTGGGTGTCTAAACATAATTAACCCTAGCCCAAGTGAGGGTTTTCTACTGGTCTGGTTACACATGCAACATATGACGGGGGTGCTAGGTCAAGTTTCAAGATAGCTGCATTAACAGATGATAAAAGGAATAACAATTCCTACAATCTAGCATACTACACAATGAAATAAACTATCATGCATAGTCCTACATCAGTAGAAATACTGTACAGTCCATAAAACATAGAGATAAGGCCACCCACCTCGATTTGCCACCAATTGCTCGTAGACACTTGCAATTGTCCTCCACGCGATCCGCACGCAAAACGATGTCCGCTGTCGGAGTCCGCACGCAAAACGGAGCACGGTGCCGGAATCAGCACGCCAAACGGAGTCCGCACGCAAAACGATGTCCGCTGCAGGAGTCCGCACGCAAAACGGAGCACGGTGCCAGAATCCGCACATCAAACGGAGTCCGCACGCAAAACGGTGCACGGTGCCAGGATCCGCACGCAAAACGGAGTCCGCACGCAAAACGGTGCACGGTGCCAGGATCCGCACGCAAAACAGAGTCCGCACGCAAAACGGTGCACGGTGCCAGGATCCGCACGCAAAACAAAGTCCGCACGCAAAATGGTGCACGGTGCCAGGACCCGCACGCAAAACGGAGTCCGCACGCAAAACGGTGCACGGTGCCCAACACAGAAAAGAGCAAGAGGGTCAATTACAGTCTAAAAGAACGCTCCAAAAACTGTACAAAAATACAGTAAAAGCAAAGCGCGGGACTTACCCGACCGCGCCGTCGCCACCGCAACGCCCCCATCGGAAGCCTCGCGCGCTCCACGAGGACCGCGATGCGAAACGCCATCTCCCACAACCTCCTCCCTCATTCTCTCTCGCTCTCGGGTGCAGAAGAAGGAAAAGAAAGGGAGAAAAACCGCTTGCGGGGGAGGAAGAAGAAGAAGAAAAGAAGGGAGAGAGGGAAGGTGGTCCACGGCCACGGTGCACGGTGCACCCGCCGGTCCACCGCACCCATGCGGGTGCACCCGGTCCAGGCAGCAAAAGGCGGGGCCACGTGGCCGCGCAGTCCGCGCGCCACACGGGCGCGTGACACCGCGCTGCCCACAGGCGCGGGACACGTGCCCGTGACACGGGCGCACTCCCCCGCACCCGCGCGGGCGCCAACGGGGGGGCCGCCACGTGGCGGCCCCTGCGCTGAACCGCGCAGGCGCGCGTTCCCAACGCGCGCCAGCTAGCGCGCACTGCGCAGCGCGCCGCCGCCCACCTCGGGATCCGTGCCGCGCCACGCCTCGGTAAACGTGCCGTTTTGCCTCGAAAAATGCGCACTTCATCCGGGCTCCAAATCCAACAAATAAATAGTCCATTCTTAGCGATTTCGCGCGCTGAATCCAAAAACGATGTCCATTTCTCCAAATTCTCATCCGAAAATTACGGAGTGCCCCCGGATAGCCCACTCGATCCGATTTTCGCGCCGGGTCCATTTTTAAAGTCCGATCTGCCAAATTCAAACTCCAAAAATTCCCGAAGGCGACCGGAGAGGTAAACTCTTATCCAAACTTCGCCCGGAGTCCAATTTTGACATCTGAATCGCGCGAAATCACTTCTAAACACCCGACGGGTCCTCCAACTTCCCACGGGGTCTCCAATGATGCAAGCAAATCCCAAATTGCATCACAAATCCATTTCTGGGCCCCAAACACGCGCACCAACACCCCCAACGGCGACCGAAAGCTGCCCAACAACCAGCAACCCTACGCGGGGGATTCCGGGACCTCACATCCTCCCCCACTAAAAGAAAGTTTCGTCCTCGAAACTAGATCAAGACCATCAGGAGTCAAGAATACCACGGCTAGGTATCTAACAATACGCCTCCAGCTCCCCCACTCGCTCCTCGTGATTACTCCGCAACAACAACAACAAGTACGGTATGACCCGATGTGCAATTCTCTCATCTCTCGAGCCAGAAATTGCAACGGCCGTCCCTCGTACTCCAATAATCACAGATCTCAAAGGGGCAAGTAAATCACGGGCGAGGAAAATCACATCACTACTGAGCTGAGACGTGAAAAACCAAGGGCTCCACTAAAAGGCTGGGGAAAACTGAAATAACCACAAGTGTAATACGCACCAAACCACAACATGGTGCCACCCTCCACAAGACGACCCGAAGCAAACCCGCAGACTTGTCCAATAAGGAAGGGAAATCCAATAAGTTGGGGTCTTCACTCGGTCACTTCCCGATCCAAAACCACCCGAGTGGACTACTCAACTGCAGGCTACCCTCAAAAGGGATCCTCAAGAGACACAATCTCGTGCCACAGTTGGTCGCTTAACATGCTATCATAACCCCAACGGACCCACGGGTCGAAGTCGATCCCTCAACTCATAAAGAACACCCTGACGGGGACCAAACCGTCGGTGAACGGGACTAAAAACTGGCTCACAAGGCGATCATAAAGCTGATGCCCAACTCGCGGTCAAAAGTCTGAAACATCCAAAAGACTCTCACCGTTGTGTACCTACAACATGGCATCACTGCCGTGCACCCACGGCGTGGCATTACTGCCGTGTACCAACGGCGTGGCCTCACTGCCGTGCGCCAACGGCGTGGCATCACCATCGTGTATCAACGGTGTGGCATCACCACCGTGTATCAACGGTGTGGCATCACTGCCGTGTATCAACGGCGTGGCATCACCACCGTGTATCAACGGCGTGGCATCACCACCGTGTATCAACGGTGTGGCATCACCACCGTGTATCAACGGTGTGGTATACTCAAGCATCAAGGCCTCATATCTTCACAGTCCTATACCCAACACTACCTCGAAAACCCGGAGCTGAGGAAGGGCCAAAAGATCGACAGGCAAAAACCAGGGCCCCAACTGCACTGGGCAGGACCAATAACTCCCATATATGTGCAACACGTGATCAGGTATCTGAACCTCACGAGCACAAGCTAAAGGTCCTATCTCTAGCCCATACATCAATGCAAATGCCCTAGCACTCTCACAGCTATGTTGGAGAACCCTCAACGACTCAATTCACAGCAACACCCCACTCATAGGCGAGAAGAACCGACTGACGCGGCAAAGATCCAAAAATCCCGATAGACCGGTGCCTAGAACCCCTAATCAAACAAGAACAGACTCTAGGCTCAGTCTATCGAAGTTTTCGCTCGTTTACCGTTCAGGGATTCGGTCCCTCTCGTTTAAAGCGGGAAACTATGTCAACAAGCAACTCACGGCTGGAGACGCTCCCGGTAGTCCATCAGGACAAACTCGACGCCATCAAATCTCGGCGTCCTGTCAGATCATCTCAATCTCACTAAAATAACCACCTGGTAACTCGGCCGGAGGTGAAAATCGCCTCAACAGGCCAAACCTTCGCCACTCACTAGGCGGCATCGCCACTCATTGGGCGGCATCGCCACTCACTGGGCGGCATCGCCCCTCACTGGGCGGCATCGCCCCTCACTGGGCGGCATCGCCTCTCACTGGGCGGCATCGCCACTCACTGGGCGGCATCGCCCCTCACTGGGCGGCATCGCCCCTCACTGGGCGGCATCGCCTCTCACTGGGCGGCATCGCCCCTCACTGGGCGGCATCGCCCCTCACTGGGCGGCATCGCCCCTCACTGGGCGGCATCGCCCCTCACTGGGCGGCATCGCCCCTCACTGGGCGGCATCGCCTCTCACTGGGCGGCATCGCCCCTCACTGGGCGGCATCGCCTCTCACTGGGCGGCATCGCCTCTGGTAGCTCGGCCAGTGGAAAGTATCCTCCTGGTAATTCGGCCAGGGAAAGATGTCCTCCTGGTAACTCGGCCAGGGCATGTGCCCACCTGGTAACTCGGCCAGGGGCAATGCATCCATCTGGTTGCTCGGCCAGTGGAAAGTATCCTCCTGGTAACTCGGCCAGGGCAAAATGTCCTCCTGGTAACTCGGCCAGTGATAATTATCTATCTGGTAACTCGGCCAGTGATAATTATCCATCTGGTAACTCGGCCAGTGATAATTATCCATCTGGTAATTCGGCCAGTGATAATTATCCATCTGGTAACTCGGCCAGTGATAATTATCCATCTGGTAACTCGGCCAGTGATAATTATCCATCTGGTAACTCAGCCAGGGAAAACGCCCTCCTGGTAACTCAGCCAGGGAAAATGCCCTCCTGGTAACTCAGCCAGGGAAAACGCTCTCCTGGTAACTCAGCCAGGGAAAACGCCCTCCTGGTAACTCAGCCAGGGAAAACGCCCTCCTGGTAACTCAGCCAGGGAAAACGCTCTCCTAGTAACTCAGCCAGGGAAAACGCCCTCCTGGTAACTCAGCCAGGGAAAACGCCCTCCTGGTAACTCAGCCAGGGAAAATGCCCTCCTGGTAACTCAGCCAGGGAAAACGCTCTCCTGGTAACTCAGCCAGGGAAAATGCCCTCCTGGTAACTCAGCCAGGGAAAACGCACTCCTGGTAACTCAGCCAGGGAAAACGCCCTCCTGGTAACTCAGCCAGGGAAAATGCCCTCCTGGTAACTCAGCCAGGGAAAACGCTCTCCTGGTAACTCAGCCAGGGAAAACGCCCTCCTGGTAACTCAGCCAGGGAAAATGCCCTCCCGGTAACTCAGCCAGAGAAAACGCTCTCCTGGTAACTCAGCCAGGGAAAACGCCCTCCTGGTAACTCAGCAAGGGAAAACGCCCTCCTGGTAACTCAGCCAGGGAAAATGCCCTCCTGGTAACTCAGCCAGGGAAAACGCTCTCCTGGTAACTCAGCCAGGGAAAACGCCCTCCTGGTAACTCAGCCAGGGAAAATGCCCTCCTGGTAACTCAGCCAGGGAAAACGCTCTCCTGGTAACTCAGCCAGGGAAAACGCCCTCCTGGTAACTCAGCCAGGGAAAACGCCCTCCTGGTAACTCAGCCAGGGAAAATGCCCTCCTGGTAACTCAGCCAGGGAAAACGCTCTCCTAGTAACTCAGCTAGGGAAAACGCCCTCCTGGTAACTCAGCCAGGGAAAATGCCCTCCTGGTAACTCAGCCAGGGAAAACGCTCTCCTGGCAACTCAGACAGGGCGAGGTGTGTCCTTTTCACAACACGACGTCTCAGGGGTATCGCAACCCACTGCACAACTACAAACGTCAGGACACAACAACCATACGACCCAATCCAGCGAAAGTCTAAGACATGTCATCCATTCCATAGCATTATGTTGTCTGCAACCAACATAATCGATTAGGAGAATAAACATGCCAAACTCTCATCCCGTCTCTTGGGAGAGGTAAAAACTCAATCAGGACTCTCGCTAAAAGTCACGACTCTCACGTAGTCATCCTAATGTCCAACCGCAAGCCTAGGGTTTCTAAGTCCATCACGACCTACAACCTAGGCTCTGATACCACTCTAATCTGCCACGCCCCGGGGTCGAAACTGCGACCCGGGCTCGCCAACAGATCCGTCATCTGTACGGAAACTGCCCTACAGACGAAGCGTCTAACCTGCAGAAAGAATCAACTACAGAAAACAGATATCAGAGCTGAAAGTAGACTACTAAAAACTGAAGTCCAAACACTATACAACTGAAAATAATACAATATCCATCTCCCCAAATACTATCATATACAAAATCCTCTGATACAGAACTCAAAAGGGAGATATCTCCAATAAGTACATCAGTGTACAAGCCCTCGATACAAGAAAATATCCTCACTACATCAGTCTCTCAAACTGTAAAATAAATACAACTCTATACCTCTCTACAAAGGTCTCTCAACAGAGGAAGAAGAAGTAAACTATCAACCGAAGCTCTCCTCTGAAGGGGGGTACCGCTACACTCCAACGACGGGTAGGGAACTAGCTCGCGACTCCCTCGCCTCGGTCCGAAGGATCAGCAACAGGAGCACAGGAACAGAAGAAGAAGTCCCTGGGGAAAAGACACCACGATGGGTGTGAGAACTACTTCCCACAGTAGTTCTCAGTGGGTTCCGTCAACAAGCCCAACGGTCTGCCCACTAAGTCTACTAGAGGTAAAAGATAACAGTGCAATGAAATCTGAACAAGAAAAGCTGGAGCTACTCTACAGCCACCATACCTCTATCTAGATACTCAAAAAGTGGAATAGATGAAAGTAAAAGAGACCACTCGCACCCAAGGTGCTCAATAGACCCAATCGAACTGACTGCCTCATAGGGTCCAGTCATGCCTGCGCCTGTCGACTAGGAACGCACCTGCCCACTACCACACATCCACATGAGGACGGGATTTACGTGGGGCGTCCTGCCCGACTAACTCACCCCTCGCGTAAAACTGCCTCAACAGGCCCATCGTTGCATCCACTGCGGAAAACTGCCTCAACAGGCCAACCATCATATCCACAGCGGCATCTCAGGACGCGACTCCAACTGAGTAGAACGGCGCGGCATAGAGTATCAAACATTGGCATATGCAGGCTAGTCAAAATCCACGCTCACTCTCAGAACGGTAGGACTCAAGATCCCCAAATACCTCGCACAACTGTCGGAGAACTCTCGACGACTCAGCTGCTCGGCTAACTCGAAACACGAGACACTAGCCTCTCCAACGGCTCGCAGCACAAGGCTCACTGGCTGGAGATACTCCACAGCCAGGAACGACCCACAACTCAGGGTAACAAAACAGGTCGGACAACACTCAACGACCTGGGACCACCGTCAACCCCAACGGTTCCCAACAAGACGGACCGGAAGATACTCGACGGCCCGGGACTGCCATCTGCGCAACGGCTCCCTCCACGACGGCACAACAGGGAAACAAGACCTCCCGGGACTACCGTTTACCCAAACGGCTCCCGGCATAGATAAGCAACCCAGTACAACTACCAGACTCCACTCTGCTCCCAGGCAAGAGTGTAAAAGCATCCCACACTAAAAGCAAGTCCCGACCTCTCGGCCCACTACCCGGGCGAGGAAACACTATGTCTAGGGATAGCAAAACAGTGTGGGTGTCTAAACATAATTAACCCTAGCCCAAGTGAGGGTTTTCTACTGGTCTGGTTACACATGCAACATATGACGGGGGTGCTAGGTCAAGTTCCAAGATAGCTGCATTAACAGATGATAAAAGGAATAACAATTCCTACAATCTAGCATACTACACAATGAAATAAACTATCATGCATAGTCCTACATCAGTAGAAATACTGTACAGTCCATAAAACATGGAGATAAGGCTACCCACCTCGATTTGCCACCAATTGCTCGTAGACACTTGCAATTGGCCTCCACGCGATCCGCACGCAAAACTATGTCCGCTGCCGGAGTCCGCACGCAAAACGGA
The DNA here is from genome assembly GCA_029204045.2 of Tillandsia leiboldiana. Classification (NCBI taxonomy): domain Eukaryota; kingdom Viridiplantae; phylum Streptophyta; class Magnoliopsida; order Poales; family Bromeliaceae; genus Tillandsia; species Tillandsia leiboldiana. The sequence goes on along the minus strand of JAQNDB010000646.1, from coordinate 45,823 downwards.
GCACGGTGCCGAAATTCGCACGCCAAACGGAGTCCGCACGCAAAACGATGTCCGCTGCCGGAGTCCGCACGCAAAACGGAGCACGGTGCCGGAATCCGCACGTCAAACAGAGTCCGCACGCAAAACGATGCACGGTGCCAGGATCCGCAGGCAAAACGGAGTCCGCACGCAAAACGGTGCACGGTGCCAGGATCCGCACGCAAAACGGAGTCCGCACGCAAAACGGTGCACGGTGCCAGGAGCCGCACGCAAAATGGAGTCCGCACGCAAAACGGTGCACGGTGCCCAACACAGAAAAGAGCAAGAGGGTCAATTACAGTCTAAAAGAACGCTCCAAAAACTATACAAAAATACAGTAAAAGCAAAGCGCGGGACTTACCCGACCGCGCCGCCGCCACCGCAACGCCCCCATCGGAAGCCTCGCGCGCTCCACGAGGCCCGCGATGCGAAACGCCATCTCCCACAACCTCCTCCCTCATTCTCTCTCGCTCTCGGGTGCAGAAGAAGGAAAAGAAAGGGAGAAAAACCGCTTGCGGGGGAGGAAGAAGAAGAAGAAAAGAAGGGAGAGAGGGAAGGTGGTCCACGGCCACGGTGCACGGTGCACCCGCCGGTCCACCGCACCCATGCGGGTGCACCCGGTCCAGGCAGCAAAAGGCGGGGCCACGTGGCCGCGCCTCTGCGCGCCACGCGGCCGCGCAGTCCGCGCGCCACACGGGCGTGTGACACCGCGCTGCCCACAGGCGCGGGACACGCGCCCGTGACACGGGCGCACTCCCCCGCACCCGCGCGGGCGCCAACGGGGGGGCCGCCACGTGGCGGCCCCTGCGCTGACCCGCGCAGGCGCGCGTTCCCAACGTGCGCCAGCTAGCGCGCATTGCGCAGCGCGCCGCCGCCCACCTCGGGATCCGTGCCGCGCCATGCCTCGGTAAACGTGCCGTTTTGCCTCGAAAAACGCGCACTTCATCCGGGCTCCAAATCCAACAAATAAATAGTCCATTCTTAGCGATTTCGTGCGCTGAATCCAAAAACGATGTCCATTTCTCCAAATTCTCATCCGAAAATTACGGAGTGCCCCCGGATAGCCCACTCGATCAGATTTTCGCGCCGGGTCCATTTTTAAAGTCCGATCTGCCAAATTCCAACTCCAAAAATTCCCGTAGGCGACCGGAGAGGTAAACTCTTATCCAAACTTCGCCCGGAGTCTAATTTTGACATCTGAATCGCGCGAAATCACTTCTAAACACCCGACGGGTCCTCCAACTTCCCACGGGGTCTCCAATGATGCAAGCAAATCCCAAATTGCATCACAAATCCATTTCTGGGCCCCAAACATGCGCACCAACACCCCCAACGGCGACCGAAAGCTGCCCAACAACCAGCAACCCTACGCGGGGGATTCCGGGACCTCACACATACAAACAAGTGTTACAACTAAACCATTTTCATGGCCGGTTGGTTTGAAAGTATAAATCCACAATTGTTAAAAACGACGCCCACTCGATGCCTAGAATATTTTGAAAAACGATTTCGAAAGACACATAAAACCACAGGGTTTTGAAAATAGTGCCCACACGACACTTAGGTTTTGAAATCCCTTTTCAAAGATCCATAAATCCACAAGGTTTGAAAGCAGTGCCCACACGACACCTAGATTTTGAAAGCGGTTTTCGCAAGTCCTTTTGGGTTTGTTTTTCTTTTTCTGTTTGAAAGCGGCCAACAAAGAGAGAAAGGAAAGTTTATTAAATAAGCAGAAGTTGCCGACATCCCACCGACCCCACGAGGGTATCGAGAACCACACATAAGACTACAGTAATAAATGGAAAGCGTCAATAAAGGAGGAAAATACAATACGGGGTCTCCGTAGACCCGAAACTCCAGCCTCGGCCTCACCGTCGCCTATCACTCTCCCCGGAAGGATCCTGTCACAGAGTGGGAAGTCAGCGACAATATAGAATAATAAGGAAAGCAGGAAAAAGAAGTGCGCCCAACCGTAAACTATCCGGAGCAACATCCTCCCAAACTGGGAATAACCACGCACACCTGCATAACCTAATCCGGGCACCTACCCCGGCGTCCCCACCGAGCACCTACCTCGGTAAACCACGTCGGGCACCTACCCCGACGGGTCACACCGCTCGCACCTCGGCGCCTCAAACCCCCCACCTGCGGGGGCCCCCACTACGTCACCTCGTGGGTTTACACGGGTCATAGACCACCTTTCCGGAAAAGCACACCCTTTGCAGTGGCCAAACTGCGGGTGCGCGTGCTGCTGCCTCGAGCAAAGTAACCGATAATACCAATAATACTCAGGAATAAGCTACAACTACTATCATGTCAGCAACATAATGTATAATCAAGGGAAAACTGTAACCGCCATCATGTTCTCAACATAATGCATAATCAAGAACAATAACTATAACCATCATCATGATCGGAACATCATGCAAAATCAAGAACACTAACCATAACCGAAATCACGATCAGAACATAATGCAAAATCAAGAACACTAACCATAACCGAAATCACGATCGGAACATAATGCAAAATCAAGAACACTAACCATAAATACCAAGTACCAAATACCCCCAATAGTAATATCCATAAAAATCACCACGTTAGCATCATTAGATATTTTAATTTAAACAAGCTACAACTGTCTACAACTCGATGCTAAAACCCCAAAAACGAAACCCACCTCAACGACGTCGGAGAAGTCGTGCGGAAGCTCCAACCAAAATACCCTCGTCGGGTACCCGACCAGCTACAGTAAGAAATAATTGTTAAAAAGACATCATCGTGGTTAAAAACACTCAAAAACGAGGCGAAACGGGCTAAAAACGGAGCTTCTGGACCCTTCTTTGAAGATCGGTGCACGGGTCCTGGCGTGGACCGGGTCCACGACCAAACGCGGCCACGCCGCAGGCCGGGAGCACCCTGCAGCAGTGGACGGAGGCGCCTTGGGCCGGGCCGCGCACGGATACGGGCGCGCACCGGGTCCATGGCCTCCCTCTGCGGCGGCATACACCGGGTGCCCGCCCAGGGATGCACCGTGCGGCCTGGCGCACCACCCTGTGCGCCGGGTCTGCGCCCCCGGGCCGTGAAGGCGTGCGCCGGGTGCACGCCGGCCCGGTGGACCGCGCGGCCTGGCGCACAGCCTTGTGCGCCGGGTCTGTGCCCCTGGGCCGCGGGGCGTGCGCCGCGAGCACGCGGGCCCGTGGACCGCGGCCAGAAAACCCCAAATCGTGAACAGTACTTGCCCTTTTCCGGCTCTGGTTGCGACCCCGCGATCCCGGCGGCTCCGGCGATGACCCCGTGGACACGGTGACGGCGGCGGCGGCCTCCCGTTTACCCACGGCGGCGGCGGCCTCCCGTTCGGTCCCCATTTCGCCTCGCACGCAACACGACAAGAAAGAAAACCCACACCGAAAAACCGGAAAGTTCCGCATCGCTCACCTTGTTTTCACCGGTGAGGGAGGAAGGAGGAGGATCGTCCCGCTCTCGCTTGCCGGATTCCGCAGGATGTTCCTTCTCCTCGTCTCGTCGCCCCAGTTCTTCACGCCAACTGGTGGAGGGGAAAAACTAGGAATTGGGGCTCGGATGGGAAGCTACGCACAGGGAAAAAGAGAAGTGGGAAAAAAAACCCTACGCCCCCGACCAAAATGTAAAAATAAAGTGATCGGGCGAAATGAGAAATAGGAACTAACCCCAAACCACAACCAGAAGGTTAGGTCAATCGAGTGCGAACCAGGGTCTGGTTTGCCTCGATAAACGTGTTAGCCGCTTGAAATGCCAGCAATCTTCTGGAATTTATTCCGGGAGATTCCGGGGTCGGAATCCAAAACCGATCGCGCCGCCGATCTCCGTTTCGCGAGCTTTATTGCCCAAAAATACCCGCGAGCCCCGATGGTCTGCCCGGAAAAAGAGAAAAAATTAAGCCACACCCCGGACCCCTTAAGCGAATCGCGGTGCAAAAGAACTAAAATAAAATCCATAGTATAAAAAAAACCAGCGGTTACTACACCACTCACCTCTTAAAACGAGTTTCGTCCCTGAAACTCAATCCTGGGTTGCGGTAAAAAGATCGGGGTAGCACTCCCTCATTTTCGACTCCAGCTCCCACGTCGCTTCCCGCTCCTCCTGGTTGTTCCAGAGTACCTTCACGTAGGGGATGACTCGGTTTCGCAGCGCTTTGCTTTCTCTTGCTAGGATACGCACCGGGGTTTCCTCGAAGCTTAAGTCCTCCTTGAGCTCGAGTGTGGAGACGTCCAAAATGTGTGATGGGTCGGAAAGGTACTTCCGGAGCATGGACACGTGGAAAACATCGTGGACTCGGTCGAGGTTTGGTGGTAGGGCAAGCCGGTACGCCACTGGGCCAATGCGCTCCAAGATCTCGAACGGTCCCACAAACCGTGGGCTCAGCTTGCCCTTCAGCCTGAATCGCTTGATACCTCTGGATGGCGAGACCCGCAACAACACGTGCTCTCCCACTTGAAATTCCAAGTCGCGGCGCCTCCGGTCTGCGTAGCTCTTCTGTCGGCTTTGGGCGGTCAGTAAACGCTGCTTGATGAGGCGTACCTTTTCTTCAGTTTCTTCCACTAAGTCGGGTCCCAAAAATTTTCGTTCTCCCAAGTCATCCCAACAGATCGGGGACCGGCAGCGTCTCCCATATAAGGCTTCGTAGGGCGCCATCTGGATGCTGGCCTGGTAGCTGTTGTTATAGGCGAATTCCACAAGGGGTAGGTAGCGTGACCAACCGACTCCCCAGTCAAGTACACAAGCGCGAAGCAGGTCCTCGAGGGTCTGAATCACTCGCTCCGACTGCCCGTCCGTCTGGGGGTGGAAGGCTGTGCTGAAATGTAGCTTGGTCCCCAAGGCCTGCTGTAGGCTCTACCAAAACTTCGAGATGAAGCGGGTGTCTCTGTCCGAGGTGATCGATGCCGGCACTCCATGCAGTCTCACGATCTCGCTGAGGTTGACTTGAGCTAACCGTTCTCTGGTCCAGGTTGTATGGATGGGCAGGAAATGTGCTGACTTGGTTAGCCGGTCCACAATGACCCAAATCGCGTCGTGCCCCTGCTGTGAACGTGGGAATCCAGTGACGAAGTCCATGGTGATCTGATCCCACTTCCACTCTGGCACCGGTAAGGGCTGTAACCTTCCCGCCGGTCGCTGATGCTCTGCCTTTATCTGCTAACATACCAGGCAATGAGCTACATGTCGTGTCACATCCCTCTTCAGCTTGGGCCACCAGAAGGTCTGCTTAAGGTCCCTGTACATCTTCGTGCCCCCTGGATGCGCCGCATAAGGAGCGCGGTGCGCCTCTGCCAGAATTTCCTCCTTCAATTCCGACGAATCCGGCACGCAAAACCGCCCGCGGAACCGCATGATGCCGTCACCTCCCACTGCGAAGTCGTTCTCCTGGTCCGGGGGGATCTTGTCTCGCACGAGCTGTAAGTGCGAGTCCGTCTGTTGTCCTTCTTGGATTTTCTCGAATAGCATCGGCTTGACCACCAAAGCTATCAGTTGTGCAACTGTGCCCGCTGGTACCACCTCCAACTTCAGTCGTGAGAATTCTGCGATCAAGGTGCTCTGCTCAGTTATCGCGCGTGCCGACGCTTCTTCCGATTGCCCCCTTCCTGCTCAAAACGTCTGCCACTACGTTTGCTTTCCGGGGGTGGTACTTGATTGTTAGATCGTAATCCTTCAATAGTTCAAGCCACCGCCTCTGCCGCAAATTTAGTTCCTTTTGGGTGAACAGGTACTTAAGACTTTGGTGGTCTGAAAAAACGTTACAGTGGACACCAAAGAGGTAGTGTCTCCATAATTTTAGAACAAAGACCACTGCAGCCAGTTCCAAATCGTGTATCGGGTAATTCTTTTCGTAATCCTTCAATTGCCTGGAAGCATAGGCTATTACTTTCCCCTGTTGCATCAATACACCCCCAAGGCCGATCCTCGATGCGTCGCAGTACACCTCATAGTCCTCTCCGGGTGTTGGTAGTACAAGAATTGGTGACCTGGTTAGCCTTCTTTTGAGTTCTTCGAAGCTCTCCTGGCATTGTGTCGACCACACAAACTTTTCTCCTTTCCTAGTCAACCGGTTCAGAGGGGCGGCTATCTTCGAGAAGCCCTCGACAAAACGTCGGTAGTACCCAGCCATGCCCAAGAAACTGCGGATCTCCGTTACCGTAGTTGGCGGCTGCCAGGCTGTTACGGATTCCACCTTCTTGGGATCCACGGCGATTCCTTTTGCCGTGATCACGTGCCCTAAAAAGCCCACCTCGCATAGCCAGAATTCGCACTTCTTGAGTTTAGCGAACAACTCGTGGTCCCTGAGGGTCTGGAGGATCATTCGCAGATGTTGCTCGTGCTCCTCGTTAGTGGGTGAATAGATCAGTATGTCGTCGATGAAGACCACTACGAACTGGTCCAGGAAAGGCCTGAAAATCCGATTCATCATATCCATGAAGACTGCGGGGGCGTTCGTAAGCCCGAAAGGCATAACTGTAAATTCGTAGTGGCCATACCGGGTCCGGAAGGCGGTTCTTGGAATATCCTCATTCCGGACCCGAAGCTGGTGGTAGCCCGATTGCAGATCAATCTTTGAGAAGACCGTCGCTCCTCGTAGCTGGTCGAAGAGGTCGTCAATTCTGGGTAGGGGGTACCTGTTCTTCACCGTAACTTTGTTTATCCCTCTGTAGTCGATGCAGAGTCGCAGGCTTCCATCTTTCTTCCGCACAAAGAGCACTGGTGCGCCCCAGGGTGACACACTCGGTCTGATGAACCCTTTGTCCAAGAGATCCTCCAGCTGCGCCTTAAGCTCCTTCAACTCTGCGAAAGCCATTCAGTACGGCGCCTTCGTAATCGGCTGCGTGCCCGGTAGCAGTTCTATTGGGAACACCACCTCCCGCTCGGGGGGCATCCCGGGCAGTTCCGTCGGGAAAACATCAGGAAAATCCCTTACTACCGGGATGTCCGACGGCGTCCCCGAGGGTCCGGTGATCATGTCCACCGATGCCAAGTAGGCCACGCACCCACCCTCTACCAGTCTCCTGGCTCGTGCCGCTGAGATGACCGCTGGGAAAGAGATGCTCTTGCACGCCGATACGCATTTTTAGGGAAACTTGGTTCTTGAAGTTGCACCATCCGCTTCTCGCAGTCGATAAGCACTTGGTACCTTGAGAGCCAGTCCATGCCCAATACAACGTCGTACTCCTTCAGGGGAATTACCACCAAATCCCAAGGGCAAGGCAGTCGCCCTAGTTTAATCGGGCAGGTGGCCACCAAACTGGTCGCCTCCAGTGTCCCACCCGCCGTCTGGACCGTCATAGGGCTTTGGAGAGGTGTCTCCCCAAGGTCATGCATAAACACGTAGTCATAAGAAATGAAAGAGTGTGTTGCTCCAGTATCAAAAAGGGTTCTTACACGGGAATTTGAAACAGAAGTAATACCTGCAAGCACATCCGCTGGTGGATCCGACTCCTGGCGGGTCATTGAGTAAACCCTCCCGCCTGCCTGCGTTTGCCTCTCCCCCTCTCGCCGTGGTGGAGGGGGTCTAAAAGTTGACCCCATAGGGGCCTTTCCTCATCCAGATAGCTGTGGTGCCGGTGCCGAAGCTGCTGAGGTAACCGCTCCCTGGATCAAGGGGCAGTTGTGGCGGTAGTGCCCCTGTTTACCGCAGCGGAAGCAATGATCATGACGCTGGGGGTAAGCGGATACTTGGTGCGCTCCCCCGCATATCACACAGGGCCTATCTCCCGGCCTCGGCCCTCCTGCCGGCGCGCCCCGAGGTCCTGTCTGCGGTCTCCACCGTTTGGGGGGTCGGCTCCCGTTCGAAGAGCCTCCCCCCGGGCTTTGCTGTTGTCGTTTCCGGTCCTCCTGTCGCGCCGAGTTCTCCCTTCTGGCGCGAGTGACTGCAAACCCGCGCTCCACCGTAGTGGCCCTGTCGACCACTTTCTGAAAGTTGTGCAAGTCAGCCGCTTGCACCACCTCAAAAATGTTGCTCCGCAAGCCATCGACGAAGAGTTGCGCCTTGTGGGACTCGTCCCTCACGACGAACGGGACACAGTTAGCTAGTCTCACGAATTCACGCTGATACTCCATGACTGTCCTGCTCCCCTGCTGGATGTGGTTCAAGTCATCCTCCAACTTCTTTTTGACGCTATTGGTGAAGAAAGCGCCAAACAGCTCCTGTTTGAACGTCGTCCAGGATGGGAGTGCAGTACGTGTGGTAGGGTCGGGGCGTACTGTCTTCCACCACAAGCGGGCATTCCCTCCCAAGCAGTGGACCGCTAAGGGAACCCGCTCGTGGTCCTCCATGAGTAAGTCTTCAAACAGTTTTTCCATTGATCCCACCTAGTTCTCGACGACCCAAGGGTCGGTCGTCTCTTCTTCGAACACGGGCGGGTCGTACTTCTTGAAGTCGGCCAGGTTGGCCCGTACCCGCTCTTGCTCAGTCAACCCAGCTGTCCCCTCCCCCGCGGCGGCGGCAGCCACGGTAGGGGAAGGCGTAACCACAGTCTCTTCCAGAGTAACCCTGCTGGTGGTCCCCGGCGCCGGTGCCATAGTCGCCGCCGGCGGCGCCGCTGCTGGCACATTTGGCCCCTGCGGAGGGACCGGGGCGGCCGTCACCGTCGCAGCCTGCTGCTGTTGCGTCAGCTGACGCACGTGGTCCGTGAGGGTGGCCAGTTGCCCTGCCATCTCCCTCATTTGCTGCCGCAGGAGCTGATTCTCCGCGGCCGCCGACGTCATGGCATCTGCTCCGGTGTCCTCGGTGGATGATCTAGTACGGGCCATGTCTGCCACACACAAAAAGAAGGTCAGCTTTAGCCTTTGCTAATAAACAACGGACCGCCTATCAAGAGAAAGGACTCAGACTCTCCCCCCCCCTGATCACTCACGTCCTAACCTCCTACGTCCCATCCATTTATTCATTTGCAGTCCAGTGAGGTATTCCCACGGATGTCGGCACCAACTGTTGTGATTGAACAACAACAAAAAAAGTCTCTGATACCATCTTAATCTGTCACGCCACGAGGGTTTTCGTTCAGCGGAAACAGTACACAAAAGCGGTCATTCTGCTCGAAATAAATTTTTTTTCTTTGAAAAGCTCTCTTCCTCGGTGCGTGCCCAGACCCGCCGCATACACAGGGTCACTCTGCACACGGACAGAGTCTCCCCTGTAAATGCACGGCGTCGCGATCAGTACAGTGTCCAAACACAATCCACAATTCAATCACAACAGTTCAACATTCATTCATACAAACAAGTATTACAACTAAAGCATTTTCATGGCCGGTTGGTTTGAAAGGATAAATCCACAATTGTTAAAAACGGCGCCCACTCGACGCCTAGAATATTTTGAAAAACGGTTTCGAAAGCCACATAAAACCACAGGGTTTTGAAAACAGTGCCCAAACGACACTTAGGTTTTGAAATCCCTTTTCAAAGATCCATAAATCCACAAGGTTTGAAAACAGTGCCCACACGACACCTAGATTTTGAAAGCGGTTTTCGCAAGTCCTTTTGGGTTTGTTTTTCTTTTTCTGTTTGAAAGCGGCCAACAAAGAGAGAAAGGAAAGTTTATTAAATAAGCAGAAGTTGCCGACATCCTACCGACCCCACGAGGGTATCGAGAACCACACATAAGACTACAGTAATAAATGGAAAGCGTCAATAAAGGAGGAAAATACAATACGGGGTCTCCGTAGACCCGAAACTCCAGCCTCGGCCTCACCGTCGCCTATCACTCTCCCCGGAAGGATCCTGTCACAGAGTGGGAAGTCAGCGACAATATAGAATAATAAGGAAAGCAGGAAAAAGAAGTGCGCCCAACCATAAACTATCCGGAGCAACATCCTCCCAAACTGGGAATAACCACGCACACCTGCATAACCTAATCTGGGCACCTACCCCGGCGTCCCCACCGAGCACCTACCTCGGTAAACCACGTCGGGCACCTACCCCGACGGGTCACACCGCTCGCACCTCGGCGCCTCAAACCCCCCACCTACGGGGGCCCCCACTACGTCACCTCGTGGGTTTACACAGGTCATAGACCACCTTTCCGGAAAAGCACACCCTTTGCAGTGGCCAAACTGCGGGTGCGCGTCCTGCTGCCTCGAGCAAAGTAACCGATAATACCAATAATACTCAGGAATAAGCTACAACTACTATCATGTCAGCAACATAATGTATAATCAAGGGAAAACTGTAACCGCCATCATGTTCTCAACATAATGCATAATCAAGAACAATAACTATAACCGTCATCATGATCGGAACATAATGCAAAATCAAGAACACTAACCATAACCGAAATCACGATCGGAACATAATGCAAAATCAAGAACACTAACCATAACCGAAATCACGATCGGAACATAATGCAAAATCAAGAACACTAACCATAAATACCAAGTACCAAATACCCCCAATAGTAATATCCATAAAAATCACCACGTTAGCATCATTAGATATTTTAATTTAAACAAGCTACAACTGTCACGCCCCGGGGTCGAAACTGCGACCCGGGCTCGCTAACAGATCCGCCATCTGTACGGAAACTGCCGTACAGACGAAGCGTCTAACCTGCAAAGACAGAACTACAGCTACACAGATATCAGAGCGGATAAGAAAGCTGTAAAATAAAATTTCATCTACCACAAAGCTGCGACAAAACATAGCCTATCTCCCAAAACAAGATGATACAAATAGAAGTCCACCTATACAACATCTACAAATCCAAATTGGAGACAGCTAACAGGAAAAAATAGCCAAACATAATCAACTCCCACAGTCTGGGATGGTATGTCTACCTCACTCTAAAGTAACAATGCTGGTAGGGAACTATCACGCGACTTCCTGTCCTCGGTCCGTCCAGTCAAGCTCGGCAGGAACGGAAGAAAGCCTCAGCAACCTGTCACCGACAGAGGGTGTGAGAACTACATCCCATAGTAGTTCTCAGTGGGTACCGTCTCCAAGAACCACGGTCTGCCCACTAAGTCTACTAGAGGCATAAGATAACAGAAAAGACTGTGATAATGTAAATAAGCTGGAAAAGAATCTACAGCTATCATGCCTCTATCTACTATGCTCAATAGGAAGAGACTATGGATGATGGTATGCAGCCACTCACTGCTGACAATATGTCACAAGTACTATGCTCAAGAAACTCTACTATGACACATGCTATGCCATCACTCTCTCAGTGTAACCCAAATCTCAGCGACTGCCACATCGGGTCCAGTCGAGTCAAGCCTGCGCCCTCTAGTGTATCAACCAGGGTGTCCAATCGGACTATCACAATCTCTCACAAAGTGACCCCATGGTAGCTCGGCCAGGGGTATCCAGCGACCTCTAGTATATGAACTAGGCGCATCATCGCAGCCTCGTCAGGCTCGGTATCATCATCGCAGCCTCATCAGGCTCGGAATCATCATCGCACCCGGGGCGTAGCTCGAGGGGAGCGACCCCACCGAACTCAAGTATCACATCTGTATCACTGTCTCACAAGTGGTTCCTGCAGGCTATAGTCCACGATCAAACAGATCGGTATCTCGATGCTCAAAGCACAACTCGGTCGGAGAACCCTCCACGACTCAATCTCACAACACTGACCCACTCAACGAAGGTACTACAGAGCTGGGACCACCGTCTCTCCCAACGGCTCCCACAACAACACCCCACTCATAGGCGAGAAGAACCGATTGACGCGGCAAAGATCCGAAAATCTCGATAGACCCATGCCTAGAACCCCAATCAAACAAGAACAGTCTCTAGGCTCGGCCTATCGAAGCTCTCGATCCTTTACCGTTCAGGGATTCGGCCCCTCTCGGTTAAAGGGGGAAACTGTCGCAACACACAAACTCACGGCCGGAGATGCTCCACAGCCAGATCCGCAAAGGGTCCGAAAACCCCAGGAGACTAATGCCTACGTCCCCAAGAAAGAAAACAACCCTTAGAACCCAGATCCCTCGAATCCGCTCGGGTGGATAAGTTTATAAGAAACCATGTCATTTATTTCAGAAAACCATTCGATCTAAGAGAAATCCATCTTTTTACTGATTTTTAGTCTTTTTGGAAAACAATTGAAAACAAGGTTTATGTCCAAACCCCGAAGAGCCACTGCCCTCGTCCTATCAAACAAGAATAGACTCAGGTGTCCCTGCGGGGCTTGGAAGAAAACATTGGCTGACTAAAATCATGTGTTCGTCCAAAAAGGTTCTGGGTTCAAGGTCCTGCTAACACAAGTGCACCACAATCACAACATGGTGGTGACGAAAAGAACAGCAGAAAGTAAAACCCCGGGACCACCGTTTATCTGAAACGGTTCCCTACACACTAACACTGGCCTAAGCCAGCCACCAGACCCCACTCGGCCCCCAGGCCCGAGTGCAACACCCGTCCCACAACACTCTGACCACTCGGCCCACTACCCGGGCGAAGAACTCTATGTCCAGTAGGATATGCAATGTGTGGGATGTCTAAAGCATAAAAGAACCTAGCCCAGATTAAGGTTCTCAATTGGTCTGGTCAAACACATGCACATATGACGGGGGTGCTAGTTAAGTTCCAAGAAAACGCTTAAACTAGCATGCAATCCTATCACAATAGAATTAGAAGGAAGTTCGTAGACTTGGAGAGAAAAACCAACCCACCTCTGCTCGCCACCAATTGCTTGTCGACACTTGCAATTGGGCTCAGCGGGATTACCTTGCCTCCACGAGGTCCGCACGCAAAACGAAGCACGTTGCGTCCTACCACACGACCGCGCGCTCCGCGGATGTCCCGAAATAAGCCTGAGGGTCCACGCGACGGAAAAACCCACAACCGCCCCCGGCGGAAGCTAAAAACAGCACTGCAACCGCCAGGAAAGAAGAAACCACAAAATCAGTAAAGAACGGTCGAAAACGGTCCCCGTCGGTGAAAACAGCCTCCGTGGCGAAAACAGCGCCCGACGGTGAAAACCAGCCTCCGTTGGCGAAAAACAGCCTCCATCGGCGAAAAATAGACTCCGACGGCGAAAAACAGCCTCCGTCAGCGAAAAACAGCGCCCGACGGCGAAAAACAGACTCCGACGGCGAAAACAGCGCACGACGGCGAAAACCAGCCTCCATCGGCGAAAACAGCCTCCGTCAGCTAAAACCAGCGCCCGACGGCGAAAAACAGACTCCGACGGCGAAAACAGCGCGCGGCGGCGAAAACCAGCCTCCGTCGGCGAAAACAGCCTCCGTCAGCGAAAACCAGCGCCCGACGGCGAAAAACAGACTCCGACGGCGAAAACAGCGCGCGGCGGCGAAAACCAGCCTCCGTCGGCGAAAACAGCCTCCGTCAGCGAAAACCAGCGCCCGACGGCGAAAAACAGACTCCGACGGCGAAAACAGCGCGCGGCGGCGAAAACCAGCCTCCGTCGGCGAAAACAGCCTCCGTCAGCGAAAACCAGCGCCCGACGGCGAAAAACAGACTCCGACGGCGAAAATAGCGTGCGGCGGCGAAAACCAGCCTCCGTCGGCGAAAACAGCCTCCGTCAGCGAAAACAGCGCAAAATCTGCTAGCGAAACAGTTCGCGAAAACCTGCGAAAACCTGCGAAAACCGCTTGCGAACCGCTCACGAAAATAGCGGAAAGCGGCCCTGCGAAACTGCTCGCGAAAACAGCGAAAAACTGCGCCGGCATGCAAACCGAGGCGTCGCCGCGGTCCCGGGGCACGCCGAGCGGCGGAGACGGCAGGCGCGCGGCCCAAGAGGTCGGCCGTGAGGAGCAGGGGCCAGCTGCGCGGCGTCGGAGTGCGCCGTGCAGCACCCCTGCGGCGTTGCGCGCGGCGCCCAGCGGCGCTGCGCGCGCCCGCGCGCAGTCCGCCGCGCGCAGCCCGCCGCGCGCAGCCCGCCGCGCGCCCGCGCAGGCCCGCGCGCGGCCCTGCCGCGCGCGGCTGCACGCGGCCTGGCAGTGCCGCGCGCGCCTACGCGCGGCCTGGCAGCGCCGCGTGCAGCACTTTGCTACGCGCGGCGCCGCGCCCAGCGGCACGTCGCCGCAGGGTGCTGCTAACAGTAGCACCCTGGCGCCGCGCGTGCGTCGTTGCGCGCGCGCGCGGCCGCCGGCGACGGAAAATTCTACAATTATAAAAATCTCAAAAATTCCGGCAAATCCATTTTTGCACTTTAAAAAATCCAACAAAAATCCCAAAGCTCTCCAACAAAGAAAACCAAGCTCAAAAACTCCGACATTAAAATTTTCAAAAATAAAAGCATCAAAATACCCACCTCAAAAATGCATCCACGCTCCTCACGGCCACCACGGGGAAAAACCTCGACTAAGCTCAACTCCAAAAACCCACTTGGTCTTCTTCTTCTCCTTCTTTTCTCTTTTCCTTTCTTTCTTTCTTTCTTCCCTTTCTTTCTCTGCTTTGAGGAAGCTACAGAGGAGGAGTGGAGGGAGGTAGGTGGTGAAGGTGAGTTCATCCAAGGGTGAGGTTACCTCCCTAAGGCTACAAACCACTTAATTAGCCCTTAGCTTAACCTAAACTTAATTAAGCTAAGCAAGGGATTAATTAAGAGTAAACTTTCCACTTACCTTAGTCCATCACCCTCACAACACTCTCACAGCCACCAAGCAAAAATCCACATTAATTAGCAAACCTCACCAATTAAATTAATATAATAATCCAAAAAACCCAACTCCAACTCACTTTTTGCCCTCGGGCCCTCCGCTGCTATCCGGAACCTCCCGAACTCCGCTGTAAATTGAAAGTACACGTGCTCACAGCTTTTCCTCTTCGAAAAGCTCATCCGTTGAGTCAGGGTGCTCAAATCAAATACCAGCTCCAAAATTGCCAGTTCCGACTCACTTTTCGCCTCCGGATCCTCCGCGTCAGTCCGGAACCTCCCGAACCTCGCTGTAATCTGAAAGTACACCTGTTCCAAGTGTTCCTGAATTTCCGGCACTCCACTGTGAAGTCGGTAATTTCCAAATCTCATCCTCAATCGGCATACAAAGCCTGGAAAGACCCCGCATCGAGCTGGAGCTTCTGCGTTGATCCGAATCAACCCGGCATCAACTGTAAACTCAAATGCAACATGCCCAAGGCAACTCTCTGCTCCATGTCATCTGTGTGGTCGGCGCGCTACCCCAAGACCCGGTACTCTACAACAACTGTCTACAACTCGATGCTAAAACCCCAAAAACGAAACCCACCTCAACGACGTCGGAGAAGTCGTGCGGAAGCTCCAACCAAAATACCCTCGCCGGGTACCCGACCAGCTACAGTAAGAAATAATTGTTAAAAAGACATCATCGTGGTTAAAAACACTCAAAAATGGGGCGAAACGGGCTAAAAACGGAGCTTCCGGACCCTTCTTTGAAGATCGGTGCACGGGTCCTGGCGTGGACCGGGTCCACGACCAAACGCGGCCACGCCGCAGGCCGGGAGCACCCTGCAGCAGTGGACCGAGGCGCCTTGGGCCGGGCCGCGCACGGATACGGGCGCACACCGGGTCCATGGCCTCCCTCTGTGGCGGCGTACACCGGGTGCCCGCCCAGGGATGCACCGCGCGGCCTGGCGCATCACCCTGTGCGCCGGGTCTGCGCCCTCGG
This sequence comes from Tillandsia leiboldiana, assembly GCA_029204045.2. Lineage (NCBI taxonomy): Eukaryota > Viridiplantae > Streptophyta > Magnoliopsida > Poales > Bromeliaceae > Tillandsia > Tillandsia leiboldiana. The sequence goes on along the minus strand of JAQNDB010000646.1, from coordinate 30,232 downwards.
GCCGCGAAGGCGTGCGCCGGGTGCACGCCGGCCCGGTGGACCGCGCGGCCTGGCGCACAGCCTTGTGCGCCGGGTCTGCGCCCCTGGGCCGCGGGGCGTGCGCCGGGAGCACGCGGGCCCGTGGACCGCGGCCAGAAAACCCCAAATCGTGAACAGTACTTGCCCTTTTCCGGCTCCGGTTGCGACCCCGCGATCCCGGCGGCTCCGGCGATGACCCCGTGAACACGGTGACGTCGGCGGCGGCCTCCCGTTTGCCCACGGCGGCGGCGGCCTCCCATTCGGTCCCTAATTCGCCTCGCACGCAACACGACAAGAAAGAAAACCCACACCGAAAAACTGGAAAGTTCCGCATCGCTCACCTTGTTTTCGCCGGTGAGGGAGGAAGGAGGAGGATCGTCCCGCTCTCACTTGCCGGATTCCGCAGGATGTTCTTTCTCCTCGTCTCGTCACCCCGGTTCTTCACGCCAACCGGTGGAGGGGAAAAACTAGGAATTGGGGCTCGGATGGGAAGCTACGCACAGGGAAAAAGAGAAGTGGGAAAAAAAACCCTACGCCCCCGACCAAAATGTAAAAATAAAGTGATTGGGCGAAATGAGAAATAGGAACTAACCCCAAACCACAACCAGAAGGTTAGGTCAATCGAGTGCGAACCAGGGTCCGGTTTGCCTCGATAAACGTGTTAGCCGCTTGAACTGCTAGCAATCTTCTGGAATTTATTCCGGGAGATTCCGGGGTCGGAATCCAAAACCGATCGCGTCGCCGATCTCTGTTTCGCGAGCTTTATTGCCCAAAAATACCCGCGAGCCCCGATGGTCTGCCCGGAAAAAGAGAAAAAATTAAGCCACACCCCGGACCCCTTAAGCGAATCGCGGTGCAAAAGAACTAAAATAAAATCAATAGTATAAAAAAAACCAGCGGTTACTACACCTTGATTTCGCTGGAGGAGGAGGAAGAAGGAGGATCGCCCGTTCCTCGCTCGATCAATCTCGCAGAAAGGCCTCTCCCCATCTCCCCGTCTCATTTCCCACGCCGTTTCTTGAAAAGAGGGAAAAGGGGTTTGGGGTTTTTTTTTCCCACACCCCCGATCGGGAATAAAAGAATAAAAGATACGAAGAGATAATAAAATTAAACCCCTGTTACCAAACCCAGCCATTCGAAATTTAAACGGGGGGTCCAGATCACCTCGGAAAACGTGCCGATCGCCGGCACGCATTTCGATGCACCCAAGCTGATAGAAAACTTCAAAAATTATTTCTAGGAGATCCCGGGGTCGGAATTCAAATCCGATTGCGCCACCGTTCACCGTTTTGCGAGCTCTACCACCTAAAAATATCCGGAAACCCCGACGATCAGCCCAGAAATTCTCGAACTTCAGCTCCCCCCGTTACCACAGTAAGGATCCAATTAGGACCCAAAACGGAAAACCGGAAGGTCGAGGTAAAATAAAAATAAATAAAATAGCCGAATGACATAAATAAGATGGAAAGTCCAATCGCCGAAGGGTCCCGTCCGATCACCTCGCAAAGCATGCCGGCCACTTAGCACGGATTCCGATGCACCACTCAAAAGCAAACGCTTTGACCCCCATTCCGGGAGATCCGTAAATCGGAATCTGAATCCGTTCGCTTTGTCGTCCTCTATTTTTCGAGCTCAATCGCAGAAAAATACTCGCGGTCCAGGCCATTCCATTGCAGAAACACAGTGAAATGTTTTCCTAACAGTCCCGTCAAAAAAAGAAGGGTATTCAAAGGCATTGGAACGCCCGGACTCTACAGTGTACCGATGTACAGATGGCACAGTTGCCGAAGCACAAATTCCGCCTTTCCGATCCGAGTCTGATCTCGGAAATCTGAGGTCGCCAGTGCGACCGTCTCGTCGAATCGAGTGGAAATGGTATAGACCGTTTGCTGATCCGACGGTCGGATCGTCCGGAAATCAGCAAGAAAACTAGTGGGACCCACGACTTAAGTGAATAGTAAAATGAATAATAACCCCTGATTTCGGTCCCCTCTTGATCGGTCGTTGGCCATTTCACTGTCCAAAATCCAAACCTAGCAGTGAGTAGACGATTCTATCTAATTTTGACGTTCTGAGTGCAATGGCACTGACAGAATTTCCGTCTGATGACCCTAGGGTCTCGAAAAACGTGATAAACTGTATTTTGGTACAGTGTTTTTGGACCGAGAATTTATCCGGGCGTTTTCTCGAAAAAAAAAATCGCAACCTAATAGGTTTCGTTGAGCCGGACGTCGTGGCGAAGTCCCTTTTTTCGATTTGATGGCTAAAATGCCTCGAAAAGTGCGAAAAAATAGTGAAAATACGGTATTTTGCACAAAACACCTTATAGGTTATGCTCCGTTTTGCGTGCCACTGCTTGGAGAGGGACTTAATGGTGAAAGAGAGCTGCTGTGAAGGACTGGGCTCAAAGGGTTAAGAGTTAAAGGACTAAATTGCAATTGTGCATATATACATTATATATTATGCATGTTAGGGTTAGGGTTCCTTTAAACCCTAACCCCGCAGCCCGAGCCCCCAGCCGCAACTCAACTCCTTCCACCCCTTCTGCTGCACTCCCCGGAGCAGCAACCGGCCGCCGCCGCCACCTTCGCCGCCGAAGAAGAAGAAATAAGAAGAATATTATTCTTCTCGGGTTGGTTGTGTTGGGAGCATCAAGCAGAGCTCTGATTGCACCAAGCCTCTTCTGAGGGTGTTTCCGTGCGTCTGAAACCCGAGCCGACACCCAGCTCCGACGGGAGCCGCCGCGGAGTCATCTTCTCCATTGTTGCTCCGGCGAGGTAAGGTTTTTTTGGAGAATGTTTGGTTATTTTGGCCCGTGTGTGTGTGTGTGTGGTTCCTGATGTTGAGTGGGCTCTCTCTGTGAAGCCCGAGCCGTCGCCGCGCCTCCGGTAGGCGGCGGAAGAACTTGGTGCGGGAAAATCTTATTTTCGGCCGATCTTGAGAGCGGAGTTTTTCCGATCGTTGAAAACACGATCAGAACTGTTGTTTCTCTTCTCCTCATTGACTGCAACTCACCTGCAAAGTTTGGGGAAGATCGGTTGAGGGACCGCGCCGTACGGGGATGCCCTAGAACCGGCTTTTTGTGCACTTCGCCGGAATTCCCTCAACCGGCGCCGCCGCTCGACCCCGTCGACGACCACCACTGCAGGAAGGTCCCTGGCATCCAGCAGAATCTTTTGGTCCAAGTTGTAGAGGCTCGGGTGCACCGGACCGGATTCCGCCATTAGTGTCACGCCCCGGGGTCGAACTGCGACCCGGGCTCGCCAACAGATCCGCCGTCTGTACGGAAACTGCCGTACAGACGAAGCGTCTAACCTGCAAAAGAGATCTATAGCTAACAAGTATCAGAGCTGAAAGGAAGCTGAAACACCAAGCGGTGAAAAGTCCAAGTACACCAGTCCACTAGCACCCAAAACATAAGTACAAAAGCGGAAACTAAAAAGTACAAGTGACACTAACACCGACACCACCGACTCGGGTAGGAGCTAGTCAGCCACGCCCTTACCTCGGTCAGAAAGCTCCGAACGAGCCAAACCTGGAACGGTCGCCTCAGGAACACCTGTCATCACAGCGGGTGTGAGATCTACTGCAACAGTCAGATCTCAGTGGGTACCAAAGCTAAACCCACGGTACACCCACTCAGTCTGCTGGAGACAAAAACACAGATAGATAGATAGATAGATAGATAGATAGATAGATAGATAACTGGAAATGAATCTATCGCTACATGTCTCAATGCAATGCTGGAAGTAAGTTCTCAGTCTCTCTCACGGGAGGCCTGGAAACTACGAACGTCTGCGCCCCCTACAGCCCTTATCAAACAAGAACATGCTGTAGGCTTAGGCGCCCATAGTTTCCGCCCCCGCACTGGGACTGCTAGAACTCTACAAGACACTAGAAGGCCACCTCAATCCCTTCTAGTAACCACCTGGTGACTCGGCCAGGGCATAACTATCTATCTGGTAACTCAGCCAGTGATATCTACACATCTGGTAACTCAGCCAGTGATTTATACCCATCTGGTAACTCTGCCAGTGGTATCTACTCATCTGGTAACTCAGCCAGTGATTTATACCCATCTGGTAACTCCGCCAGTGGTATCTACTCATCTGGTAACTCAGCCAGTGATTTCTACTCATCTGGTAACTCAGCCAGTGATTTATACCCATCTGGTAACTCCGCCAGTGGTATCTACTCATCTGGTAACTCAGCCAGTGATTTACACCCATCTGGTAGCTCTGCCAGTGGTATCTACTCATCTGGTAACTCAGCCAGTGATTTATACCCATCTGGTAACTCTGCCAGTACAACTCGTATACTCTAACGATGCGACTAACACTCGTGTCCAAGTCGGAAACGACAACCCTCGACTTGCACGACTGTTCCGCAAATACCTGATAGTAAGGATACGATACCTTTGCATTCGGAAGCGTAAAGGGCATTCCGTAGTTCATTGGGAGAAACCAACCCACCTGCGATCAATCCGCGAAAACCGTGCGCCATACGGAGGTCCCGACGCGATCCCGCAGCCCCACGCGGCAAAACACGCACCACCGGCCACGTGAGAAGCTAACACAATGCCACAACTGCGAGACAAGAAGAGGGACCGGAATCAGAAAACATGCGGCTACAACCGCGCTCACAAAGGCGAGAAAAACCCATCCGGCGACGGGAAACGCCGCGCGTTGCGCGGAAAACCCATCGCGCACTCACGCCGCGGCGCGTCGCCGAGTCGCAGCCTGCGCGGCCAAAGCGGCGCAGCTGCACGGCCCCCAAAAACCCAGCCGCGCGGCGCTGACCCAGCCGCCCGCGCGGCGCCCAGCAAGCCCGTGCGGCACAAGGCCGCCCGCGCGGGGCCCCTGCAGGGCCGCGCGCCCACGGGCGCGGCCTGCAGGCCCGCGCGGCACCAGGCCGCCCGCGCGGGGCCCCTGCAGGGCCGCTCGCCCACGGGCGCGGCCTGCAGGCCCGCGCGGCACAGGGCCGCCCGCGCGGGGCCCCTGCAGGGCCGCGCGCCCACGGGCGCGGCCCGCAGGCCCGCGCGGCACAGGGCCGCCCGCGCGGGGCCCCTGCAGGGCCGCGCGCCCACGGGCGCGGCCCGCAGGCCCGCGCGGCTCAGGGCCGCCCGCGCGGGGCCCCTGCAGGGCCGCGCGCCCACGGGCGCGGCCCGCAGGCCCGCGCGGCACCTTGCAGTGCCGCGCGCACAGCGCGCGGCCTGCAAGGTCGCGCGGCACAAGGGATGCCCGCGCGGCACCCCTGCAGTGCCGCGCGCCCAGCGCGCGGCCTGCAGGGCCGCGCGGCCCCAAGGCCGCCCGCGCGGCACCTTGCAGTGCCGCGCGCCCCGCGCGGCCTGCAAGGCCGCGCGGCACAGGGGCTGCCCGCGCGGCACCCCTGCAGGGTCGCGCGCCCCGCGCGGCCTGCCAGGCCGCGCGGCACAGGGGCTGCCCGCGCGGCACCCCTGCAGTGCCGCACGCACAGCGCGCGGCCTGCAGGGCCGCGCAGCCCCAAGGCAGCCTGGCGCGCAAGCGCCCCAGTGCACGGCCGCCGCCCCCCTGGTCACGCGCCGCCGAAAACGCGAGCGCGCGACTCGCGCAGCCTCGCCACAACCCGGACGACAAGTCCGCAAGGCTCCGCCCACGGGGAGAAGAAAAGAGAGAAAAGAATAAAATAAAATAAATCCAACCTTCTCGCGGCACGCCGGTCCTCGCTCGGCTCCCGTCCACGCTCCGAGAAGAAAACGCCCAAGAGTTGCTTCCTTCAAACCCATCCTCTTCTTCTTCTTCTTCCCTTTCCTCTCTTTTTCTCTTTTTCCTTTTTCTTTCTTTCTTTCTCTTTTCCTTTGCTACAGAGGTGGAGGGGAGGGGTTTTTTTAAAGCAAAGCTTTAAATAAAATTAATTAACTTAATTAACTTAATTCCAAAAAACCCAACTCCAACTCACTTTTTGCCCTCGGGCCCTCCGCCGCTGCCCGGAACCTCCCGAGCTCCGCTGTAATTCAAAAGTACACGCGCTCACAGCTTTTTCTCTTCAAAAAGCTCAACCGTTGAGTCGGGGTGTTCAAATCAAATACCGGCTCCAAAATTGCCAGTTCCGACTCACTTTTTGCCTCCGGATCTTCAGCGTCAGTCCGGAACCTCCCGAACCTCGCTGTAAATCAAAAGTACGCGTGTCCACAGCTTTTTCTCCTCAAAAAGCTCGTCCGTTGAGTCGGGGTGCTCAAATCAAATACCGGCTCCAAAATTGCCAGTTCCGACTCACTTTTTGCCTCCGGGTCTTCCGCGTCAGTCCGGGACCTCCCGAACCTCGCTGTAAACTGAAAATACACCTGCTCCAAGTGTTTCCCAATTTTTCTGCAACCCATAGCGGTGTCGGCGCTTCCCGTACCAGTCACCTAACGCGTACAAAGCCCGAAACAAGCAGAGGCTTCCGCGAGGATCCAAATCAACCCGAACTCCTCTGTAAACACAAATGGGACACATCCAAGGCAAACTCCTCCGCACCACACCATCCTGCAAGGTCGGTGCGTCGTCCAAAACCCGGTGTTCTACACTCTCCCCCCCTTAAAAGGGTTTCGTCCTCGAAACTCAACTAAATCCATACATAGGAGGGCAAATCAAAAACAAAAGGGGATAGGAGATCCACAAATTGTCCAAGGCTCTCAAGTGGTCACTCACAATCTTCATGCTGACAGCACTGAGCCTTCCCCAAAGGTATGATTCGACTGCAAAATTCTTTGGTTTCACCAACAAGAATCGCATCGGTCGATGAGGATAACGCAGTCCTCGTCCATCACCAAGGAAGGGAAAGCCAAACAAGGCTTGCGGGGTTCAAAAGGACTTCAACCAGCCTGATCACTAATCGAGGATCCACACCTCGCATAACTCAATCTATACATGGCCCTGCGGCTGGTGGTTTTCCTCGATTCGAGATCTCAAAAACCGAAGTTCAAGCCTCCTTAAGGCAAAACCCCTCTGATGCTTCATGGCCACCAAAACTCCTGTTCCACAAAACATAAATCACCTCCCTTGGCAGGGGAAAACTTTCAACCTCGAGAACCTTCTCTCGATTCTGGCACTCAATTCCCAGGGTTACACAGCTCGCCTAAACAGGGCATACTGAACAAAATGTCCTCGCCGGGATAAAGCAATCATACATCCTTGCAAAATCTATCCACCGGCGTTACCTCGACCCGACTTCCTGAGTGTCCAAGCACTTAAGGTTTGAGGATTCAAGAATAATTCCATGACCTCACTATCACGGCAATATCCGGATCAATGCTGGTATCTTCCTCAGCTTTGCCTCTCGCAAGTTACACTGGCCTTGCATAGTCCAAGAGCTTCTGATCTCTGACTTTAACATGGGTCCAGGCCCAGCCCAAACGGTATCTCACCTCGTTGGGTCCTCCGTCACTCATGCGGCTGAATCACAAGGCCTAACCACAAAATTTTCGATGCCCAAGTGCAACTCTCAAAGCTAGGCAACCAACTTCTTCCTCCATAGAAGTTGTAGCACCATCCTCAAGAGCCCCTCAAGCTCCAAGTCGCCTCGGAGATAAGCAAAAACCCACGACGGTAACACCACCAACCCGTCCAGTGAAACAGGGAAAAACACAGTTCTCAAATCAGTAGGGCATTAGTCAATCTACTTGACCACGCAAACCGCTCAAATTGCCCTACTGGTTCCGGATCAGTATCCAGGCACAGCCCTTGGCTGTAAGGTTCCATAAAGATATCAATCACTCGAAGGCATCTGCCCAAGCACAAGGTGAGACTAATCAAGTTCGAACCTTACAAGACTCACACGGTTGTGTACCCACAACGTGACATCACCACTGTGTAACAACTGCCTGGAACCTCACTGTCGTATCCCCACGACGAGGTACTAGGTCTCACAGACCTCTCGATCCGTCAAATCTCACAACTGCGCTCACAGCTCTCCCTGTCTCACGGTTGATACTCCACGAGGTACTGTCGAAGTTGGCGCGGTTCCCGAACCACGTCAATCACTGTCTCGATCTCAGTCCCAATCTAGTAAGCACCTGGTAACTCGGCCAGGGGCATCAACCACCTGGTAACTCGGCCAGGGGCAAGTAACCTCCTGGTAACTCAGCCAGGGGCAGGTAACCTCCTGGTAACTCAGCCAGGGCATCATATATCTCATCACATGCTATAAAAAAATACCCTCCTCCTGACCAGGTCCACGGAGGGTCAATGTCTTCTCTCTCGACAATCCATGATAGCATAAATTGGGACGGCCGATTCCTATCCAACCTCGTATCAACACCTCTGCACTGATGTAGGACTAACATCTCGATGATCAATCCAAGGTCCTCGTCGCACTGGCAGGACAGACAGCACTCATCCACGTGCTTCACGTGATCTGAAAACTGATCCAAAAGTGCACAACCGTCAGTCCTGACACTGGCCCACACGAAGGTACCCCTGCTCTACCGAAATGCACAAGCGGCGTTGGCATTAAGCAAGCTCCAACTCCGACGACCACACCAGGTGAGACGCGATCCACAACCCTGACGAAGAACGCGGCCCTGCAGAAGGGAAACTCACATCCTGGCACTGCTGCTGAAGCGAGCACTGTCGAGAACTTCCTGGTCTCTGTCTCCTCTGAGACCCCTGATCCAGAGGGTGGAATCACGGCAACCTCGAATCACGCGACTATCGCAAAATCGGCGATGCCGGAGCTCTCTCTCCGAAGCGGGTCCCCCGCTCACCGTCTCCCTCGGACGGGATCACTGATCCTCGGTCAATCCATCGAGCATGCACCCTCACTGCATCCAAGGTCGGCACTCGCCGAAAATGCACGAAGAGGTAGGCATCTCGATGCAGCTCCCACTCGAACACAACCAACCTCTAAGCCTCATCCTGGGCGTCCAGGGGTACATCGCTCAACCGTCACAGAAACTCACCCCAGAACATCAACTGCGCTCCCGATGGTCCAACAAGACGAATCCGACGCCACCAGCTCTCTTGGCGTCCGTATGCAAAAGTGCATAACCAAGCGCCCTGATGCTTATCCTGGATGAACAAATCCTCGAACAAATCTTCCATAACAGCGTTCCAGTTCTCGGCCTCTCTCGGCTCCAACTCAGTCCCGAAATCTACAAGGGATGGAACTGGATGCGGTACACAACCTAACAGCAACCTCTCGCTGCTTCCGCACCATCAATGGTGCGATCAGGAACAGAAATCGCCAAAGTCGCGGCCGGAGGTACTACTGACGATACTCCGGGAGATGCTCTCGGTCCAAGCATGTGCATCATACGCTCCATGCTCTCCTCCTGGCGCCGTATCGCCTCAAGTACCAGGACTGCTTGGGCCTGGATCTCTCAAGCCTCTCTCGGCTCTATCCATTTAGCTTTCCGCTACGAGCCCCTCATCCCAGGTCAAACACGCCCTTGCCGTTGCACGGCGTCTCTGAAGCATCCAAAAACCACTGCAACAGAAAAACATTAGGACCAAGACTTTCCCGACCCAAACAAACGAAAGACTAAACATGTTAACCTTTCTAAAGCATTATGCTGTCTGCAGCCAACACAATCACCTTTAGAGAAATAACATGCGAGGTCACTCACCCCAATCCTCAGGGGGAGGTACACCCTCGGACAAGACTCTCGCTAAGGTCACGACTCACACGACAGTCTTCCCACTGTCCAACCAAAAGCCTAGGGTCTCTAAGTACCCCAACGACCTATATTCCTAGGCTCTGATACCACCTAATCTGTCACGCCCCGGGGTCGAACTGCGACCCGGGCTCGCCAACAGATCCGCCGTCTGTACGGAAACTGCCGTACAGACGAAGCGTCTAACCTGCAAAAGAGATCTATAGCTAACAAGTATCAGAGCTGAAAGGAAGCTGAAACACCAAGCGGTGAAAAGTCCAAGTACACCAGTCCACTAACACCCAAAACATAAGTACAAAAGCGGAAACTAAAAAGTACAAGTGACACTAACACCGACACCACCGACTCGGGTAGGAGCTAGTCAGCCACGCCCTTACCTCGGTCAGAAAGCTCCGAACGAGCCAAACCTGGAACGGTCGCCTCAGGAACACCTGTCATCACAGCGGGTGTGAGATCTACTGCAACAGTCAGATCTCAGTGGGTACCAAAGCTAAACCCACGGTACACCCACTCAGTCTGCTGGAGACAAAAACACAGATAGATAGATAGATAGATAGATAGATAGATAGATAGATAGATAGATAACTGGAAATGAATCTATCGCTACATGTCTCAATGCAATGCTGGAAGTAAGTTCTCAGTCTCTCTCACGGGAGGCCTGGAAACTACGAACGTCTGCGCCCCCTACAGCCCTTATCAAACAAGAACATGCTGTAGGCTTAGGCGCCCATAGTTTCCGCCCCCGCACTGGGACTGCTAGAACTCTACAAGACACTAGAAGGCCACCTCAATCCCTTCTAGTAACCACCTGGTGACTCGGCCAGGGCATAACTATCTATCTGGTAACTCAGCCAGTGATATCTACATATCTGGTAACTCAGCCAGTGATTTATACCCATCTGGTAACTCTGCCAGTGGTATCTACTCATCTGGTAACTCAGCCAGTGATTTATACCCATCTGGTAACTCCGCCAGTGGTATCTACTCATCTGGTAACTCAGCCAGTGATTTCTACTCATCTGGTAACTCAGCCAGTGATTTATACCCATCTGGTAACTCCGCCAGTGGTATCTACTCATCTGGTAACTCAGCCAGTGATTTACACCCATCTGGTAGCTCTGCCAGTGGTATCTACTCATCTGGTAACTCAGCCAGTGATTTATACCCATCTGGTAACTCTGCCAGTACAACTCGTATACTCTAACGATGCGACTAACACTCGTGTCCAAGTCGGAAACGACAACCCTCGACTTGCACGACTGTTCCGCAAATACCTGATAGTAAGGATACGATACCTTTGCATTCGGAAGCGTAAAGGGCATTCCGTAGTTCATTGGGAGAAACCAACCCACCTGCGATCAATCCGCGAAAACCGTGCGCCATACGGAGGTCCCGACGCGATCCCGCAGCTCCACGCGGCAAAACACGCACCACCGGCCACGTGAGAAGCTAACACAATGCCACAACTGCGAGACAAGAAGAGGGACCGGAATCAGAAAACATGCGGCTACAACCGCGCTCACAAAGGCGAGAAAAACCCATCCGGCGACGGGAAACGCCGCGCGTTGCGCGGAAAACCCATCGCGCACTCACGCCGCGGCGCGTCGCCGAGTCGCAGCCTGCGCGGCCAAAGCGGCGCAGCTGCACGGCCCCCAAAAACCCAGCCGCGCGGCGCTGACCCAGCCGCCCGCGCGGCGCCCAGCAAGCCCGTGCGGCACAAGGCCGCCCGCACGGGGCCCCTGCAGGGCCGCGCGCCCACGGGCGCGGCCTGCAGGCCCGCGCGGCACCAGGCCGCCCGCGCGGGGCCCCTGCAGGGCCGCGCGCCCACGGGCGCGGCCTGCAGGCCCGCGCGGCACAGGGCCGCCCGCGCGGGGCCCCTGCACGGCCGCGCGCCCACGGGCGCGGCCCGCAGCCCCGCGCGGCACAGGGCCGCCCGCGCGGGGCCCCTGCAGGGCCGCGCGCCCACGGGCGCGGCCCGCAGGCCCGCGCGGCTCAGGGCCGCCCGCGCGGGGCCCCTGCAGGGCCGCGCGCCCACGGGCGCGGCCCGCAGGCCCGCGCGGCACCTTGCAGTGCCGCGCGCACAGCGCGCGGCCTGCAAGGTCGCGCGGCACAGGGGATGCCCGCGCGGCACCCCTGCAGTGCCGCGCGCCCAGCGCGCGGCCTGCAGGGCCGCGCTGCCCCAAGGCCGCCCGCGCGGCACCTTGCAGTGCCGCGCGCCCCACGCGGCCTGCAAGGCCGCGCGGCACAGGGGCTGCCCGCGCGGCACCCCTGCAGGGTCGCGCGCCCCGCGCGGCCTGCCAGGCCGCGCGGCACAGGGGCTGCCCGCGCGGCACCCCTGCAGTGCCGCGCGCACAGCGCGCGGCCTGCAGGGCCGCGCAGCCCCAAGGCAGCCCGGCGCGCAAGCGCCCCAGTGCACGGCCGCCGCCCCCCCGGTCACGCGCCGCCGAAAACGCGAGCGCGCGACTCGCGCAGCCTCGCCACAACCCGGATGACAAGTCCGCAAGGCTCCGCCCACGGGGAGAAGAAAAGAGAGAAAAGAATAAAATAAAATAAATCCAACCTCCTCGCGGCACGCCGGTCCTCGCTCGGCTCCCGTCCACGCTCGGAGAAGAAAACGCCCAAGAGTTGCTTCCTTCAAACCCATCCTCTTCTTCTTCTTCTTCCCTTTCCTCTCTTTTTCTCTTTTTCCTTTTTCTTTCTTTCTTTCTCTTTTCCTTTGCTACAGAGGTGGAGGGGAGGGGTTTTTATAAAGCAAAGCTTTAAATAAAATTAATTAACTTAATTAACTTAATTCCAAAAAACCCAACTCCAACTCACTTTTTTCCCTCGGGCCCTCCGCCGCTGCCCGGAACCTCCCGAGCTCCGCTGTAATTCAAAAGTACACGCGCTCACAGCTTTTTCTCTTCAAAAAGCTCAACCGTTGAGTCGGGGTGTTCAAATCAAATACCGGCTCCAAAATTGCCAGTTCCGACTCACTTTTTGCCTCCGGGTCTTCAGCGTCAGTCCGGAACCTCCCGAACCTCGCTGTAAATCAAAAGTACGCGTGTCCACAGCTTTTTCTCCTCAAAAAGCTCGTCCGTTGAGTCGGGGTGCTCAAATCAAATACCGGCTCCAAAATTGCTAGTTCCGACTCACTTTTTGCCTCCGGGTCTTCCGCGTCAGTCCGGAACCTCCCGAACCTCGCTGTAAACTGAAAATACACCTGCTCCAAGTGTTTCCCAATTTTTCTGCAACCCATAGCGGTGTCGGCGCTTCCCGTACCAGTCACCTAACGCGTACAAAGCCCGAAACAAGCAGAGGCTTCCGCGGGGATCCAAATCAACCCGAACTCCTCTGTAAACACAAATGGGACACATCCAAGGCAAACTCCTCCGCACCACACCATCCTGCAAGGTCGGTGCGTCGTCCAAAACCCGGTGTTCTACAATTAGAGCTCTAGTTTTCCGGCGAACTCATTTTCCGGCCAACCCGGAGCTTCGCGAAGTTGGAAACTGACTCGGGTATGTTCTTATGGTTAGGTTGGAGCTTCCTATTCCTTTGCATGCAAACTTGAACGTGGGAATTTTCTGTTTTGTAGTTGCACCCTTTTCTTTGGCCGAGCATCACCACCGCTGCCGCCGCCGCTTCGGACTGCTGGCCACCATTTCGGGTAAGCTCTAAGTGTTAATTAGAGACTTTCTACCATTTTTGTTTAGGCCTAGAACCCCTGGTAATTGAACTGGCTCAACCTTGTTTAAGGTTGAGGATAATTGGGCTTTTCTCCGGCCGCCGCCGTCTTCGGCCGCCGGCGCCAGGTTTGGCCGTGACCAACCTTCATCTGCAAGGGCTCTTGACCATGTGCTCACCTCTGTTGCAGGGTTGAAGTTGTTTTGATCCAAGTTGTCCAAACCAAGCTCCTTGCCTTGTGGTGGTGTTGCTCCGGCGAGCTTTCCGGCCGGTCTCCGACACGCCCAAGGTGAGCCCTCGACTCAGTATATTATCCAGAGCATAATGCTCACTTTTAGTTCAAATCTGGTCAAGTAATATGTGAGTGTTAGTAGAGTGATAATTGAGTGTTTAAGTGATTATGGGCCAATTTTGTTTGTGGGCCTCTTGTCGGCCCAAACTTGTGAGCACGGGTTCCGCCCCGTCAAACCAGACGCGCTGAAATTTACGGCGCTGTCTTTGGCTTCCTGGTTTGGAAGAACGAGCCAAAACAACGGTTAAAAAAGGTGTATTTATAGCAATAATTCAATAGAGGAAATTGTGATTTGGTCCCAGTCTGCCCAAACATCAAAATTATGATGTATAGGGACAGCAGGTGTAGTTGGACGATATTTGGGTATTTTTAGAACGTTGGCGGGTCATGATTGGAGGTTCAATGGATTTTCGGGAATTTCGGTTTAAGCCTAGTTTCGGCTAAGTTCCCCGTATTAGCGACATGTTAGTGTAGTGTTGTCTGGATGGATATGAGTGAGTCTAGTCCTGACTACAGTTTCTATTCAGGGCCCAGCTGTTCAGCACCAGCCGCCCAGTAGTCTAGTGAGAACTCGGGATCAGCCTACATTCAGGTGGGATTTTATTTGGAGACTTAGCATGGCATTTCTGACATTTGTAACTAACACTTTTGTGCATTTAACTGAGGTATTGTGGATAGTCTCTATGGTTCTTGTTATCTGACTATATGTAGATGATAGTCTCTATGGTTCTTGTTATCTGACTATATGTAGATGATAGTCTCTATGGTTCTTGTTATTTGACTATATGTGGATGATAGTCTCTATGGTTCTTGTTATCTGACTATATGTAGATGATAGTCTCTATGGGTTCTGTTTTGGGATTTAGCGTCGGGTTTCCGGCAATTGTACCTTGTTTAAAATAAATATCTAATTGTGCTAACATGGTACTCCTTGTGGTATTTATCGTTGAGTATATTTGGTACTATGGTTACTTTGCTCGAGGCTGCAGCACGCGCACCCGCGGTTTGGCCACCGCAAAGGGTGCGCTTTTCCGGAAAAGTGGTCTATGACCCGTGTATACCCACGAGGTGACGTAGTGGGGCCTCTGTAGTTGTGGGGTTTTGATGCGCCGAGGTGCGAGCGGTGCGACCCGTCGGTTTAGTTGTCTGACGTGGTCGGGTATTGCAGTTACGGTGCGACCCGTCGGTTTAGTTGTCCGACGTGGTCGGGTATTGCAGGTACGGTGCGACCCGTCGGTTTAGTTGTCCGACGTGGTCGGGTATTGCAGGTACGGTGCGACCCGTCGGTTTAGTTGTCCGACGTGGTCGGGTATTGCAGGTACGGTGCGACCCGTCGGTTTAGTTGTCCGACGTGGTCGGGTATTGCTGGTACGGTGCGACCAGTCGGTTTAGTTGTCCGACGTGGTCGGGTATTGCAGGTTTATAGGTATTCGTGTTATCTTCTCCCTCTTGGGAGGGTGGTTGCTCCGGATAGTTTTACAGTTGGCTTTACTACTTTTTCCTGCTTTATTATTGTGTTATCGTGTAATAGCCGCTGGTTTAAAAGGCTTAGGATCTTTTAATCTTGGGTTCGTTTGATTTTGTGCACCGCTTTTCGCTTCGGGGGTCCGGAGGGTGAACTAATATTTCGTTATTTTCCGGGCAGACCGTCTGTCACGCCCCGGGGTCGAAACTGCGACCCGGGCTCGCTAACAGATCCGCCATCTGTACGGAAACTGCCGTACAGACGAAGCGTCTAACCTGCAAAGACAGAACTACAGCTACACAGATATCAGAGCGGATAAGAAAGCTGTAATATAAAATCTCATCTACTACAAAGCTGCAACAACACGTAGCCTATCTCCCAAAACAAGATGATACAAACAGAAGTCCACCTATACAACATCTACAAATCCAAATGGGAGATAGCTAAACAGGAAATAACCATACATAATCAAGCTCCCACAGTCTGGGATGGTACATCTACTGTTACGGAATTTGAGTTGGCGTAGTTTCGTGAAAGTCTCAAGTCTTGAAGATTGAAGGTGAAGAAAGTTGGATCATTTAACTCAATCTCAAGAAAGAAGAATTCAAAAGGATCAGGTATGTTTTACTAAAGATTTTGTGTGATCCGAATACTTCTTGTAGTGTAGAAACACTTGGAAGAATCTTTCATTGCATAAAAATCAAAAACTGGACTTGGGACATGTTCAGGATCCGGATCAGGTTGTTCGATCCGGATCCCGAAGGTGGTTCGTTCATACACCAGTTCAATCCGGATCGTAGTCTCTTGATCCGGATCCCGAACAGTGAGTTTACCATTTTCCTTGAACGATCCGGATCATGCTTCGCAATCCGGATCCCGAACGTTGATGTTTGGTAAACTGTATGAACGATCCGGATCATGCATGTCACGCCCCGGGGGTTTTATTTTAGCGGAAACGATACCTCATAGTACGCGTAAAGTGCGTACATCTTTTTTGTTTATGTGTTTGTTTAAAAAAAAAACCTCCTTCCCCGGCGCGTGCCCAGACCCGCCACATATACAGATTTACTCGAAAATCGGGCAGAGTCTCCTCTGTATATGCACGGCGTCGCGGCTGTTACAATAGTCGAACATAAGCAATCATTTCCCCATTTAGTCACAATAGTTCGAAGTAGTATGGTGCATGAAGACTAAACAATACCCGTGGCCAGTCAAGTTGAAAGTGTAAACTCACCGTTTTGAAAACAGGCCCACACGGCCTTAGGTTTTGAAAACAGATTGGGAAACGGCATAAATCTACAAGGTTTAGAAAACGGGCCCAACGGGAACAATAAAGGAAATAGTAGTGCATAACCAGCAAGAAAGTTCTCAACATCCACACGACCCCACAAGGGTATCGAGAACCACACAATAACCTACAGTTCTGATTGAAATGCAGAGAAAGTAAATGATACAGCATACTAGGGCTCCCTCAGCCCGACTGCTACCACCTCGGCCTCACCGTCGCCTACCTCTACCCCCTGGAGGTACCTGTCACAGAGTGGGTAGTCAGCGACACTATCATAAGAGTAGTACTAAAACAGTAAAGTAATACCAAGTCACCAAAGCAAGACTAGTCGGAACAACCGCTCTACTCGTAACGGTAACTCGCAACCACCTGTACCACCTGTAACACCTGTAACCCCGGTAACACCTGTAACACCTGACCGCGTCGGGCACCGGACCCGGCGGTCTCACACCTGACTACATCGGGATCCAATCCCGGCAGTCTCACACCTGACCACATCGGGATCCAATCCCGGCAGTCTCACACCTGACCACATCGGGCACTGGACCCGGCGGTCTCACACCTGACCACATCGGGCACTGGACCCGGTGGTCTAACACCTGACCACATCGGGCACTGGACCCGGCGGTCTCACACCTGACCACATCGGGCACTGGACCCGGTGGTCTCACCGCTCGCACCTCGCTGCCTCAAACCCCCCACCTATAGGGGCCCCCACTACGTCACCTCGTGGGGTAACACGGGTCAAAGACCGCCTTTCCGGAAAAGAGCACCCTTTGCGGTGGCCAAACCGCGGGTGCGCGTGTCGCAACTCGAGCATAAGTAACCAAGTAACCAAGTAACCAAGTAACCAAGTAACCATGTCACCATGTCACGGGGTAAGGTAGTACATCATAGAAACCATCAACGTTAGTACCGATTAATAATAAAAAGTCCCTTTCGGATTACCAACACAATACTCAGCCTCGACCGTAAACCCACCTTGTTGTCGCGCTCCTGACCGATGCTAGGTTCTCCCGCGTCTCGGGTGCCCGCCCGGGCCTACAAGAATCTCGGTTGTCGGAGGGAAAGGCGATCCGATCCTGCGAGTTCGGCTACAAGGAATGTGAGGACGTCTCCTTCTCCTTCCTTGGTCTCGCCTCTTGGATCCTCCGCGAAATCGGTGAGGAAGCAGAAGGGTTCGATTTGGGAAACCGAAAGGTTAGGGAAATGGGGTTTCGTACGCAGGGGACTTGTGGGGAGTGGGGAATTGGGGTTTCGTACGCAGGTAGTAAAGAGGAGTGGGTAGTTATGGGAGTTGCGGGTAGTTAAGGGGAGTGGGTAGTTATGGGAGTTGTGGGTAGTGGGAAGTTGTGGGTAGTTATGGGAGTTGCGGGTAGTTAAAGGGAGTGGGTAGTTATGGGAGTTGTGGGTAGTGGGAAGTTGTGGGTAGTTATGGGAGTTGCGGGTAGTTAAGGGGAGTGGGTAGTTATGGGAGTTGTGGGTAGTGGGAAGTTGTGGGTAGTTATGGGAAGTGGGTAGTTATGGGGAAGTATAACGGGAGTGATTAAGGTGGCGGGAGCGGTTAAATTGGGGAATGGAAAATCAAACCAGTTCAAGTTAAAACGGGTATATGTCGGGTGCGAACCAGGGTCCGGTCTGTCTAAAAACCGCGTTAACCATCTGAACCGTTAGCTACCTTCCGGAATTTATTCCGGGAGATTCCGGCGTCGGAATTCAGAACCGATTTCGCCGCCGTTCTCCGTTTCGCGAGCCCTATCAACTAAAAATAGCCGCGGGCCCCGACGGTCTATCCGGAAACAGGGAATTATTCGATCACCCTCCAGCCCCCGAAACGAAATGCAGAATTAACGAAACCAAAAGTAGACCCTTAAAATATTTTAAACCAGCGGCTATTACACCACTCACCTCTTAAAACGAGTTTCGTCCTCGAAACTCAATCCTGGTTTGCGGTAAAGAGATAAGGATAGCCCTCTCTCATCTTTGATTCTAGTTCCCACGTCGCTTCCCGCTCTTCGTGGTTGCTCCAGAGCACCTTCACATAGGGGATGTCTCGGTTTCGGAGCGTCTTGCTTTCTCTTGCTAGTATTCGCACAGGGGTTTCCTCGAAACTTAGGTCCTCCTTTAGTTCGAGTGTCGAGACGTCCAGAACATGTGACGGGTCGGGGAGGTATTTCTTGAGCATCGAAACGTGGAACACGTCATGAATCCGGTTGAGATTCGGGGGTAGGGCAAGGCGGTAAGCCACTGGGCCAATCCGTTCCAGGATCTCGAATGGCCCCACGAACCGCGGGCTTAGCTTGCCTTTTAACCCGAATCGCTTGATTCCCCTGGACGGCGAGACCCGCAAAAACACGTGTTCTCCCACCTGGAACTCTAAATCGCGGCGTCTTCGATCCGCGTAGCTCTTTTGCCGACTCTGGGCGGTTAGTAAGCGCTGTCTGATTAGGCGCACCTTCTCTTCTGTTTCTTTCACCAAGTCGGGTCCCAAGAGCTTCCGTTCTCCCAAGTCGTCCCAACAGATCGGGGATCGGCAGCGTCTCCCGTATAAGGCTTCGTAGGGTGCCATCAGTATGCTGGCCTGGTGGCTATTGTTGTAAGCGAATTCTACAAGTGGTAGGTAACGCTCCCAACCGACTCCCCAATCGAGTACACAGGCCCGAAGCAGGTCCTCTAGCGTCTGTATCACTCGCTCCGACTGCCCGTCTGTCTGAGGGTGGAAGGCTGTGCTGAAGTGCAATTTAGTCCCCAAGGCTTGTTGCAGACTCTGCCAAAACTTTGAGACAAAACGCGTGTCTCTGTCTGATGTGATCGATGCCGGTACTCCATGCAGTCTCACAATCTCGCTGAGATAGACTTGAGCCAACCGCTCTCTGGTCCAGGTTGTGTGAATCGGCAGAAAGTGCGCTGACTTAGTTAGCCGGTCCACCACAACCCATATTGTGTCGTGTCCTTGTGGTGAACGTGGGAACCCGGTGACAAAGTCCATGGTGATATGATCCCACTTCCACTCCGGTACCGGTAAGGGTTGTAATTTTCCCGCCGGTCGTTGATGTTCCGCCTTTATTTGTTGACACACCAGGCAATGAGCTACAAATTGGGTTACATCCCTCTTCATCTTGGGCCACCAGACGGTCTGCTTGAGGTCCTTGTACATCTTTGTGCCTCCTGGATGCGCTGCATAAGGGGCGCTGTGTGCCTCGGACAGGATTTCCTTCTTCAATTCCAGGGTATCCGGCACGCAAATCCGCCCGCGGAACCGTAGGGTGTCATTGCCTTCAAATGAAAAGTCCCCTTCCTGATCCGGTGAGATCTTGTCTCTTACGAGCTGTAAGTGCGAGTCCGCCTGCTGTCCCTCCCGAATCTTTTCTAGCAGTGTTGGCTTGACCACCAAAGTTAGAAGTTGCGCAACCGTGCCCGCTGGCACTACTTCCAACCCTAGTCGTGAAAATTCCGCGATCAAGTTGCTCTGCTCAGTTATCGCACCTACCGATCCTCCCTCCAGTCGCCCCTTCCTGCTCAGAGCGTCTGCTACCACGTTTGCTTTCCCGGGGTGGTATTGGATCGTTAGGTCGTAATCCTTCAGTAATTCAAGCCACCGTCTCTGCCGCAGGTTTAGTTCCTTTTGGGTGAACAGGTATTTAAGACTTTGGTGATCTGAGAAGATGTTACAATGGACACCAAACAGATAGTGTCTCCATAACTTCAGGACGAAGACCACCGCAGCCAGCTCTAAGTCGTGTATTGGGTAGTTTCTTTCATAGTCCTTTAGTTGCCTAAACGCATAGGCTATTACCTTTCCCTGCTGCATTAACACACCCCCAAGGCCGATTCTTGAAGCGTCGCAGTACACCTCATAGTCCTTACCGGGTGTCGGTAGTACAAGAGTCGGTGCCTCGGTTAGTCTTCTTTTGAGTTCTTCAAAACTTTCCTGGCATTTGGCCGTCCATACAAACTTTTCTCCTTTCTTGGTCAACCGGTTTAGAGGGGTCGCAATCTTCGAGAAACCCTCGACAAAGCGTCTATAATACCCCGCCAGCCCCAAGAAACTGCGGATCTCCGTCACCGTTGTGGGCGGCTGCCAGTCTATCACCGATTCCACCTTCTTGGGGTCTACGGCGATCCCCTTTGCCGGGATCACATGCCCCAGGAATCCTACTTCGCGTAGCCAAAACTCACACTTTTTGTGCTTAGCGAACAGCTTCTGCTCCCTGAGGGTTTGGAGAATCGTTCGTAAGTGATCCTCGTGCTCCTCGTCGGTGGATGAGTAGATTAGTATATCATCGATGAAGACCACCACGAACCGATCTAAGAATGGTCTGAAGACCCGGTTCATCATGTCCATAAAGACTGCGGGGGCGTTCGTAAGTCCGAACGGCATGACCGTAAACTCGTAATGGCCATACCGGGTCCGGAAAGCGGTCTTCGGAATGTCCTCGTTCCGAACCCGAAGCTGGTGGTAGCCAGACTGTAGATCAATTTTGAAAAGACCGTCGCTCCTCGTAGTTGGTCGAAGAGGTCGTCGATTTTGGGCAGGGGGTACTTATTTTTCACCGTGACCTTGTTTATTCCTCTGTAGTCGATACAGAGTCGCAGTCTCCCATCCTTCTTCCGTACGAAAAGCACTGGTGCGCCCCAGGGTGACACACTCGGCCTGACAAACCCTTTGTCCAAGAGGTCTTCCAGTTGCGCCTTTAACTCTTTTAACTCCGCGAAGGCCATTCGGTAGGGTGCCTTTGTTATAGGTTGCGTACCTGGCAAGAGTTCAATAGGGAACACCACCTCCCTTTCAGGGGGTATCCCAGGCAGCTCCGTCGGAAAGACATCGGGAAAGTCCTTCACCACCGGAATGTCTGAAGGTGTCGTCGAGGGTCGGGTAACCAGATCTACCGATGCCAAATAGGCTACACACCCACCCTCTATCAGACTCCTGGCTCGAGCCGCGGAGATGACTGCCGGGAAGGAGATGCTCTTGCATGCTAGGTACGCATTCTTAGGGAAACTAGGTTCTTGTAGTTGTACCATCCGCTTATCGCAGTCGATAAGCACTTGGTACCTTGAGAGCCAATCCATGCCCGAAACAACGTCGTACTCCTTCAAGGGAATTACTATTAAATCCCAAGGGCAAAATAGCCGCCCTAGCTTAATCGGGCAAGTGGCTACCAAACTAGTCGCCTCTAGCGTCCTACCCGCGGTCTGGACCGTCAACCGACTTTGGAGAGGTGTTTCCTCGAGGTTATGCGAAAACACGTACTCGCGAGAAATGAACGAGTGTGTTGCTCCAGTATCAAAGAGGGTCCTAGAACGTGAATTTAAAATGGAAGTTATACCTGCGAGTACGTGCTCCGGCGGGTCCGATTCTTGGCGTGTCATGGAATAAATTCGCCCGATTGGCCCGCACTCGCTCTCGCTCCGCCCACGTAACCGTCCCTTCCCTGGCGACGGCGGCGGTCGCGGGGGTGCTCCCGCCGAGAGCCCCCGGCGCCGGCCCCACGGACGCTGATGCAGGTGCTGCCATCGGCGCCGTGGTTTGGGTATGTGCTAGCCCGGCCGTTGCCGCCGGTAGAGGGGTTGCCCCTACCCCAGCACCTGTCGCTTGCGGTACTACGGCCGGAGCAATTGGTTCCGGTGGAGAGGCGGGAGCGACCGGTTGCTGCTGCGTCAATTGACGCACACGATCCGTAAGGGTCGCCATCTCCCCCGTCATCTCTCTCAATTGTTGCCGCAGGAGCTGGTTTTCTGCAGCTGCTGATGTCGTCGCATCTGTCCCTACCTACTCGGCCGACGCTCTGGTCCGTACCATTGTTTGTACAGGCATACCGACCAAAGCTTAGCACTCATCTCTGCTAGATGAATCATCGTAAAATTGAGAGAGAAAAGAAACATTATCTACAAATCCCCTCCCCGATCTCTCACGTCTTAACCCTTAAAACCCTGCACATTTCATTTATTCGTAGTTAAGTGTGATATCTCGGTGGATGTTGGGTTGTCACTGTTGTGATTAAAGCAAAGTCTCTGATACCATCTTAATCTGTCACGCCCCGGGGGTTTTTATTTTAGCGGAAACGATACCTCATAGTACGCGTAAAGTGCGTACATCTTTTTTGTTTATGTGTTTGTTTAAAAAAAAAACCTCCTTCCCCGGCGCGTGCCCAGACCCGCCACATATACAGATTTACTCGAAAATCGGGCAGAGTCTCCTCTGTATATGCACGGCGTCGCGGCTGTTACAATAGTCGAACATAAGCAATCATTTCCCCATTTAGTCACAACAGTTCGAAGTAGTATGGTGCATGAAGACTAAACAATACCCGTGGCCAGTCAAGTTGAAAGTATAAACTCACCGTTTTGAAAACAGGCCCACACGGCCTTAGGTTTTGAAAACAGATTGGGAAACGTATAAATCTACAAGGTTTAGAAAACGGGCCCAACGGGAACAATAAAGGAAATAGTAGTGCATAACCAGCAAGAAAGTACTCAACATCCACACGACCCCACAAGGGTATCGAGAAACCACACAATAACCTACAGTTCTGAATGAAATGCAGAGAAAGTAAATGATACAGCATACTAGGGCTCCCTCAGCCCGACTGCTACCACCTCGGCCTCACCGGCGCCTACCTCTACCCCCTGGAGGTACCTGTCACAGAGTGGGTAGTCAGCGACACTATCAATAAGAGTAGTACTAAAACAGTAAAGTAATACCAAGTCACCAAAGCAAGACTAGCCGGAACAACCGCTCTACTCGTAACGGTAACTCGCAACCACCTGTACCACCTGTAACACCTGTAACCCCGGTGAACACCTGTAACCCTGACCGCGTCGGGCACCGGACCCGGCGGTCTCACACCTGACTACATCGGGATCCAATCCGCAGTCTCACACCTGACCACATCGGATCCAATCCCGGCAGTCTCACACCTGACCACATCGGGCACTGGACCCGCGGTCTCACACCTGACCACAATCGGGCACTGGACCCCGGTGGTCTAACACCTGACCACATCGGGCACTGGACCCGGCGTCTCACACCTGACCACATCGGGCACTGGACCCGGCGGTCTCACACCTGACCACATCGGGCACTGGACCCGGTGGTCTCACCGCTCGCACCTCGCTGCCTCAAACCCCCCACCTATAGGGCCCCCACTACGTCACCCTCGTGGGGTAACACGGGTCAAAGACCGCCTTTCCGGAAAAGAGCACCCTTTGCGGTGGCCAAACCGCGGTTGCGCGTGTCGCAACTCGAGCATAAGTAACCAGTAACCAAGTAACCAAGTAACCAGTAACCCAGTAACCAAGTAACCATGTCACCATGTCCCGGGTAAGGTAGTACATCATAGAACCATCACGTTAGTAACCGATTAAATAATAAAAGTCCCTTTCGATTACCAACACAATACTCAGCCTCGACCGTAAACCCACCTTGTTTGTCGCGCTCCTGACCGATGCTAGGTTCTCCCGCGTCTCGGGTGCCCGCCGGGCCTACAAGAATCTCGTTTGCGGAGGGAAAGGCGATCCGATCCTGCGAGTTCGGCTAAAGGAATGTGAGGACGTCTCCTCCTTCTCCTTCCTTGGTCTCGCCTCTTGGATCCTCCGCGAAATCGGTGAGGAAGCAGAAGGTTCGATTTGGGAAACCGAAAGGTTAGGGAAATGGGGTTTCGTACGCAGGGGACTTGTGGGAGTGGGGAATTGGGGTTTCGTACGCAGGTAGTAAGGGGTGGGGTAGTTATGGGAGTTGCGGTAGTTAAGGGGAGTGGGTAGTTATGGGAGTTTGTGGTGTATTGGGAAGTTGTGGGAGTTATGGGAGTTGCGGGTAGTTAAAGGTAGTGGGTAGTTATGGGAGTTGTGGGTAGTGGGAAGTTGTGGGTAGTTATGGGAGTTGCGGGTAGTTAAGGGGAGTTGGTAGTTATGGGAGTTGTGGGTAGTGGGAAGTTGTTGAGTATTTATGGGAAGTGGGTAGTTATGGGGAAGTATAACGGGAGGATTAGGTGGCGGGAGCGTTAAATTGGGGAATGAAATCAAACTCAGTTCAAGTTAAAACGTATAAGTCGGGTGCGAACCATTGTCTTGTCTGTCTAAAAACCGCGTTAACCATCTGACCGTTAGCTACCTTCCGGAATTTATTCCGGAGATTCCGGCGTCGGATTCAGAACCGATTTCGCCGCCGTTCTCCGTTTCGCGAGCCCTATCAACTAAAAATACGCGGGCCCCGACGGTCTGTCCGAAAATAGGAATTATTCGATCACCCTCCAGCCCCGAAACGAAATGCGGAATTAACGAAACCAAAAGTAGACCCTTAAAATATTTTAAACCGCGATTACATGCACTTCGATCCGGATCCCGAACCTTCCTGTTTTTCTGGAATGGCTGACTCGTTACGACGATCCGGATCACAGCTATTCCGATCCGGATCGCCGTCCGTAAATTTCCAGAAATGTTGGTTTTTGATTCTTATCTCCTTCCTAGGGTTTCTAACCTATAAATAGACCTATGACTCTTTTCTAGGGTTAATCCACATAGTCCATAGCCGTCATTTTCATATATCATTTTATACGGCTCTAGATCCACATATAGAGAAGAAAGGAAATCATTAGAGAATACTCTATGTTTCTTCATCTATATTGATTAGTTTGATTCTAGGTTTTCATACTCACATCTTGAGTTGAATCAAACTAATGAATACTTAGATGGTATTTCCGATCTATCTTTGATCTAAGTATTCGGCGGATCATCACCACCCAAACAACGATTTACCCCAAAATCGGCGCGTGGATTCGCGTGTCCTTGTGGATTCAAGGTTCAACCGCTCTCGTGGATTCGGAGCGAGGCACGTTCGTGGATTCGAAGGTGCTATTGGTGAAGACCGTGGATTCGGTCGGACGTCGTGGATTCGACGTTGGACGCCGTGGATTCGGCGTTGGGCGCAGATCGTGGATTCGAGAAGCGTCGCGGAGCGAGCGGAGAAGATCCTCTAGGAGCGTATGGAAAAGGTTGAGTCGTAAGTGTGGGTAAATCACCTTGTACGTGTTTTAATTCTAGTGGATTTCTGCCGTGTTATCGGTCCCGTGGTTTTTTACTCCGGTGATGGAGTTTTCCACGTAAAAATCTTGCGTATTATTTTTATTTCCGCATTGGGTTTTTATCGCAACGATTTTTGAGTGTTTATACGTTTACACCTATTCACCCCCCTCTAGGTGTTTTTTCCCCTATTTAGATCCGTATTACATATAACCCAACAAGTGGTATCAGAGCGGGAATAGGGTTGTAAACAATGGTTGAAGGTGGAAACATCAACCGACCCCCGTTCTTCGATGGAACAAATTATGCGTACTGGAAAGTACGGATGAAAGCCTTTTTAATTTCCATCGACGAACGGGTGTGGCAATCAATTGAATTAGGATGGTCTAATCCAACTGAATTTATTGGTGATGTTCGCACCTTAAAACCTAGGTCGAAATGGACCAAGGAAGAGTTAGATTCATCTTCTTACAATGGCAAGGGAATTAATGCTATTTTTAATGCCTTATCTCAAACTGAATTCTCTCGCGTCTCGGCATGTGAGACTGCGAAAGAAATCTGGGATGTTCTTCAGGTTACACATGAGGGAACTACCTCGTGAAGATTCAGAAACTGCAAATGCTTACGAGCAAGTTTGACTCTATCTTATGGCAGAAAATGAATCTTTCACGGACTACTATACACGATTGCAAGACATCGTAAACTCATGTGCTAATCTGGGAGAGAAGATTCCAGAATTTAAGATTGTAAGAAAATCTTAAGAACTCTTCCTGAACGATTTCGCCCAAAGGTTACTGCCATTGAAACTATTAAACACCCGGACGAAATACGTGTAGAAGAATTAGTTGGTTCATTACAAACTTATGAAATGACATTTACTACTAACAATTCTTCTGGAAAGGCATCCACTTCTAAGTCTTCAGGTTATGCGTTGAAAACAACTAAGGAAGAAGACGCGGATACATCCTCCTCAGACGATGACGAACCTTTCTATGGAGGAATTTGAGAAGCAGCTCGCTCTCTTGACAAGGAAGTTTCGCCGCAACTTTCGAAGGGGTAATTCAAGCAAATCTCCATCCTTCGGAAAGTCGAACAAAGGCAAGGGTACTTCAAGTTACAAGTCAAGAAAGCAAGAGAACTTCTCAAAGGATAAGAAAAGTTCAGAAGGACAACTACAATGCTTCAAATGTCGAGGCTACGGCCACATTGCAACGGAGTGTCCTAACAAGTATCCGGCAAAGAAGAAGGCGATGCAAGTCGTCACTTGGGATGACAACTCAACGTCAAATGAGTCGTCTTCGAGTGATGAAGAAAAGAGCTCCACCGCATTCCACGCGTCCGTATCTTCACCCTTCATGTGCTTTATGGCAAGTACATCCGAGTCGTTGTCCAACTCCACTGTTGAAAAGAATGCAACGGACAACGAATCGGATGATTCGGAAGGTGAAGATTTTGCTCTAGCCTACCACAGACTTTTGAGGGACTCAAAGAAAGTGGCTAAGCAAAACAAGAGTTTGAGAGGGAGAGTGCATGATCTCGAAGAAGAAGCAAAAAGAGCGACTTCTCTCTCAAACGCTCTTGAAGTGGAAAGGGAAAACCTGATAAAGAAAATGTTTCCCTTCAAGAGTCCAATGAGCAACTTGAGAAGGAACATACAAATCTGGTGGATAACGCGAATCACTTCTCAAAGCTCTACAACGAGGCTCGACAGGATAACCTGGAAATGACAAAGACCATTTTCCAACTCAAGAATGACTTACAGCGATTCTCTTCAGGAAGGAGTAAGTTGGATAGACTTCTTGGTCTTGGTCAATCAAATCGGTTCGGCCTCGGATACACTCAAACTGGAAACAGTCCAAGTTCGAGTGAGACAGTTTTGTGCCTCAGTCGGTATCTCCTCCTCCGACACCGGAATTCAAGACAAACAACGACAACAAACCTACTTCATCCTCTTTGGGATCGTCAAGATCTAAGGTATGTTTTCGTTGTGGTGTTTCAGGGCACATAAGAAGATATTGCAAGACGGGAGTCGAACGCTCATCTCAAAGACCTCTTGCAACAACTACCAAAAGGCTCCTCCCCGAAATCAAAGCAAAACTTTTCAAATGAAAAGAGATTGGTAGTTCATCGCGCAAGACGATTCATCAAGGAACAACAATCGCTATAACAAGACGCTTTCACCTAGGCATATAACTTCACGACCATTACCGACGCACTCCAAAAGGGTTTGGGTGCGCAAAGGTGAAATTTTCCTTGTCTTGTTTCCAATGTTTCCTTGCATGCATATGATAGTTCGTCTTGGTATCTGGATAGCGGGTGTTCCCGTCACATGACCGGTGACAAAAATAGTTTTCAAAATCTTGAGAAAATCTCCGGAGGACACGTTGTTTTCGGAGACGGTCGATCTTCCAAAATTGTTGGAAAAGGGACGGTAGCTATTCCAGATGGCCCGATTTTGAAAAACGTTTATTTGTTGATGGCCTTAAGACTAACCTCATAAGCATAAGTCAACTTTGCGACAATGGTTTTTCAGTTAACTTTTCATCTGTTGAATGCGTTGTAACTGATAAGGACCATGTCTTCTTTTTAAAAGGGGTTAGATCTGAAACAATTGTTATGTTGTTCCTAATAAATTTTCTGAAAATTGTAACTTAGCCGCTTTGAATAATGAAACTCTTTGGCATGAAAGGCTAGGTCACTTAAATTTTAAGGAACTTACTAGAATTTCAAACAAGGACGTGGTCAAGGGGGTTCCAAGCTTTTATTTAAACAAAACGTTGTGTGTGGTGGTTGCCAAAAGGGAAAACAGTCTAGGACTGCACACAAGAACTTGAACCACGTTGGTACAAAACGGCCCTTGGAACTTTTGCACATGGACATATGGGGCCGACCCGTCAACCATCTTTGGGAGGTAAATGGTACATTTTTTTATTGGTTGATGATTTCTCTCGGTTTTCTTGGGTAGCATTTTTAAAAGAGAAAGCTGATACGTTGACTCTTTTCATGAGATTTGCCATCGTATTATGATTGAAAAGAATGAAAAGATCATTCGTGTTAGAAGTGATAGAGGTGGAGAATTCATAAATTCAAAATTCATTGATTTTGCACTTCAAATGGCATTAACATGAATTCTCGGCACCCTATACACCTCAGCAGAATGGTGTTGTTGAGCGCAAGAACAGGGTTGTTCAAGAGATGGCGCGTGTGATGCTTCATAGCCGGAATTTACCGCTACATTTTTGGGCTGAAGCTGTGAACACCGTGTCTATGTCATTAATAGAGTTTACTTGCGCCCAGGAACCTTAAATACACCATATGAGCTGTGGTTTAGTAGAAAACCCAATATCAATATTTCGTATCTTCGGGAGTCGATGTTACATTTTACGTGACCGTGAAAATCTTGGAAAGTTCGACTCTCGAAGTGATGAAGGGATCTTTTTGGGTTATTCTACGAATAGCAGAGCATATCGAGTATTTAACATTGAATCTAAGACGATCGTAGAATCTATAAATGTTAAAGTAGATGAAGCTTTTCACTTTGAATCTGAAAATCTACCCTCGATATCTCTCTAGATGATGATTCTCCTGCTAGTGCATCTTCTCATGAATAATACTTCCAATATTAATGATGCATCTAATGGTTCTTCTAGTTTATCTGATGTGCAGGAATCATCTCAGTACCTCCGAGTACTCCGTTTCAACAAACTTACGAATCTCCAAGGATCATCCGGAATCGAATATTATTGGAGATCCACAAGAAGGAGTTAGAACTCGGAGGCAGTTGGTTTGGATTCGCTTGCTACGTATCTTTAATCGAACCAAAGAACATAGATGAAGCTCTTCAGGATGACTACTGGATTAAAGCAATGCAGGAAGAGCTCCATCAATTTGAGCGAAACAAAGTCTGGGAATTAACGAAGCCTCCAAAGCAACACAATGTGATAGGTACCAAATGGATCTTCAAGAACAAGAAAAATGAGGATGGTACTATCATCAGGAACAAGGCACGATTAGTTGCTCAAGGCTACTCTCAAGTAGAAGGTATAGACTTTGACGAAACATTCGCCCCTGTAGCTAGACTCGAGTCCATTCGTATACTGTTTGCTATTGCTTGTCATTTTAAAATCAAATTATTTCAAATGGACGTTAAGAGCGCATTTCTAAATGGGTTTTTAAATGAGGAAGTTTATGTGGCTCAACCGAAAGGTTTTGTAGATCATAAACAACCTAACCATGTTTTTCGTTTGAAAAAGGCTCTTTACGGTCTGAAACAAGCACCGCGAGCATGGTACGAAAGGTTAACAAAGCACCTTTTGGAGAAGGGCTATACTCGAGGGGGAGCTGATAGGACTCTCTTTGTGAAGCATTATCAAGCAATTTCATTGTAGCACAAATCTATGTCGATGACATTGTATTTGGCGCAACAAGAGATAATGATGCTTCTAAATTCGCGGAGACCATGGAAAGCGAATTTGAGATGTCCATGATGGGCGAATTGACTTATTTCCTTGGATTGCAAATTAAACAAAATGATGAAGGTATTCACTTGAGTCAATCCAAGTATGCAATGGAGTTGGTCAAAAAGTTTGATCTAGAAAATTGTAAAGATTTTCCGACTCCAATGGGAACTAGCCACAAGGGACTTGGAAGTGAATCACATAGTGAGAATGTAGACGAGAAACTGTATCGAAGTATGATTGGAAGTCTACTTTACCTCACGGCTAGTCGCCCGGATATATCTTTAGTGTTGGGATTTGCGCGAGATATCAATCAGCACCAAAGGAGGTTCACCTGAAAGCGGTGAAAAGGATCATCCGGTACATCAAGGATCAATTATTTCGGATTTTG